>JAFVLL020034100.1:0-30751 GCA_021397915.2 Tor tambroides
AAATGTCATCAGTTTTCGTCGACTAAAACTAGACGAAAATAGTCATGGATAATTCTGACTAAAATAAGACTAAAACGCTCAGACTTTTAGTTGACTAAAACTTGACTAGACTAAAAAGAGTATGAACGTGACTAAAACTAATAAAAACTAAAATGACAGCTTCACACAAAGACTAGACTAAAACTAAAATTAAAACAGGCTGCCAAAAACAACACTACTGAAGACCCCTGCTGTATAACAATCTATATAACTCAATTTCTCTCAAAAATGACCTTTATTACAGTATGTGAGTCAGGACTTTCTTTGGCTAACTATCCAATCAACTTGAAAACTCGCTGGTACTAAATGATTCATCCTGGTAAACTGCAGATTTATAAAACTTTGGTGGTGCAAACTGTAGAGGAGAAATCCATCACAGAAAATATCTAAAAAATACCACAAATAACATTAAGAAAACCCAGATCAAAAGCTCAGAGTTCAGATATGTTTTGATCAACTGCACTGAGAGAAACTCCTCACACACTCTGCACTTGGCAAACAGTTTCTTATATGGTATACTTTATATCAAGTGTCTGATGTAATAGCAAATCTGATCTATATGAACTATTAATCAAACATAAAATGAAATAAAATAAAATAATCATGTGAAGTAAGGTGCATAAATCCCCAGCAGGTGTTTGGATGAACCAGCAAAGGGAAAAGAACCTGAGAATAGAATAGAATAGAATAGAATAGAATAGAAATCTTTTTGGACATACACAGTGGAATACCATGGTATTCACTAAAGAGCCATGTCAGTAACATTACACATGAGAATATAATCATTCAGTACCATGGTATATACTCATTCAGTACCATGGTGTTGTTTACCTTCTTTCTATATTTTACTGAAAGTGCTCTACTTTGTTCCCGCCTAAGGAGAAACGCAATTGAGAGTTTGATCCTGGTGCGTAACGAGAATCTTACAAACTCGCTCTCTCTGTTCATCTCGTCATCTCTCTATGTGAAGACACAAGAAACGCCTGTTCAAAGGTTCATTCAGATGCTAACAGCTCCCAAACCTCACTGAAGATGAATAATAGACAGAGGCCAAATAACGAAGTCAAACGAGTGCCGCACAAAACGTCTGTGAACGTTTAAATGAGCGTCTGCCCTACAGACACATGATCCTTATGAATCACTGCTTTGATTTTCATTTCCACATGAAAGACTGAAGAACGCATGAATAAGACGCTGCATTACAATGGCAGTCATCAGACATTCACAGAGAAAACATTTCAAAATCAACCCGCTGACTCATGTTAACACCTGCTACCTGTTTGTTTGAGGCCTGACCAAGGGTTTGACCATTTCTGAGTGAACAAACCAGTTGCTTATTTTCACTTAAGCTGATTGGTAACCTCTATGAGCAGTCATTAATTTCAGTCTAAACTCAGGTTTACAAACCCAAAAAGAGTGTCTGAAGTCAGATGTTCGACTTTTAACATGACACTACAGCTTATTCTGGCCAAGAACCGCCATTTAAACCACAATTTAAGAGCTGGGAAACCTTAAATATCTCTGAACACATATAGAATATAAAGGTTTGCTCATGGATAATGGATATGTCCATGGATAAACATCACAAAATTGACATTTTATTCACATTCCACTTGCAGTCCACCCTAACCAGTATGAGTTCCTATTTGAAGTGCTTTTTAAATTATTATTTTTGGGTAAACACATCTTCTTTCTATGTAAATGAGGCTCATCACCAGATTCACATGACAATTAGGCAAACGCTATAAAACTGATGGAAAGCTGTCAATCAATAGGCTTTCATTTAACAAGGATGGAAATTTTGTAGTGATCATGACTTGCATAATTCATTTACAGAATGTGCTGCTAAAGAAAAAGATGCAAATAAAAGAAAGAATTAATTTAAATGTATTTTTAATTAGTGAATTACTACAGTACCATTCAAAAGTTTGGGCTTAGTAGGTTTTTTAAAGAAATTATTATTTTTATTCAAGTGAAGCAAAGTCATTTATAATGTTGTAAAAGATTTCAAATAAACGCTGCTGAACTTTCATGAAAGAATCCTTTGAAACGAATCCTTTGAAACAAATCCTTTCCTTCCACAAAAATATGCATATGCAAACTATATTGGTGGAAATATACTGTAAGCAGCACAAAATGTTCTCAACATTAATAATCATAATAAGAAATGTTTCTTGAGGAGCAAATAATCAAATTAGAATGATTTCTGAAAGATCATGTGACACTGAAGACTGGAGTAATAATGCTGAAAATTCAGCTTTGCATCACAGGCATAAATTACATTTTACATTTACATTACATTTACATTTAGTAGACAATTTTATCCAAAGCGACTTACAAATGAGGACGATAGAAGCAATCAAAACCAACAAAAGAGCAACAGCATGCAAGTGCTATGACAACGCAGTATACGTAGCAAGGTTTTATATATATATATATATATATGGAAAACAAGTAGATAGAATATAGAAAAAAAGAAACCTAGTGTTTTTTGTTTGTTTTTTAAAGAAACAAGTAGATAGAATAGAAAAAAGAAAGCTAGTGTTAGTTTTTAAAGAAAAACTAGCAGTTAGAGAATAAATATGCAATTGATAGAGGGTCAAGTGTAGACAGATAGATAAAATAGAATTAGAATAGAGAGTGCTAGAGTTAAAGGGTCAAATAAAGATGGAAGAGATGTGTTTTTAGCCATTTCTTGAAGATGGCTAAGGATTCAGCTGCTTGGATTGATTTAGGCGGGTCATTCCACCAGGTGGGAAGAATTAATGAAAATGTCTGTGAAAGTGATTTTGTGCCTCTTTGGGATGGCACAATAATGTGTCGTTCACTTGCAGAACGCAAGCTTCTAGAGGGCACATAGGTCTGAAGTACCGAATTTAGGTAAAGGGGTGCAAAGCCAGAGGTGCTTTTGTAGGCAAACATTAATGCCTTGAATTTTATGCGAGCAGCTATTGGTAGCCAGTGCAAATTGATGAACAGAGGTGTGACGTGCATTCTTTTCAGTTCATTAAAGATTAAACTTGCAGCAGCATTTTGGATTAATTATAGAGGTTTGATGAAATTGGCTGGAAGACCTGCCAAGAGAGCATTGCAAAAGTCAAGTCTGGACAGATCAAGAGCTTGAGCAAGGAGTTGTGCTGCATGTTCCGAAAGAGAGGGCCTGATCTTCCTAATATTGTATAAAGCAAATCTGCAGGACCGGGCAGTTTTAGCAATGTGGTCTGAGAAATTCAGCTTATCATCAATCACAACTCCAAGGTTTCTAGCTGTTTTTGAAGGAGTTATGTTTGATGAGCCTAACTGGATGGTGAAATTGTGATGAAGTGATGGGTTTGCTGAAATTACAAGCAGTTTTGTCTTAGCTAGGTTGAGCTGAAGGTGATGGTCCTTCATCCAGCAAGAAATGTCTGAAAGACACGCTGAGATGCGAACAGTTATCGTCGGATCATCAGAATGGAATGAGAGGTAGAGTTGAGTGCCATCAGCATAGCAGTGATATGAAAAGCCATGTTTCTGAATGACAGAACCTAGTGATGTCATGTAAACAGAGAAGAGAATTGGTCCACAAACTGAGCCCTGAGGCACCCCAGTAGGTAGATGTTGTGACTTGGATACCTCACCTCTCCAAGATATCTTGAAGGACCTATCTGAGAGGTAAGACTCACACCACTGGAGTGCGGTTCCTGAGATGCCCTTTCTCAATAGGGTTGACAGGAGGATCTGGTGGTTGACCGTATCAAAAGCAGCGGACAGATCCAGCAAGATAAGTAATGAAGACTTGGAAGCTGCTCTTGCAAGTCTTAGGGCTTCAACAACTGAGAACAATGAAGTCTCGGTCGAATGTCCACTTCTGAAGCCAGATTGGTTGCTGTCCAGGAGGTTGTTCTGTGTGAGAAACTTGGTTTGAACAACTCGTTCAAGTTATTTTTTACATTTTAAAATACATTCACATAGAAAACAGTTATTTTGAATTGTAATAATATTTCACAAAATTATTGTATTTAAAAAAAAACTTTTTTAAAAAAACATTACAACATCTTACGACTCCAAATTTGACCAGTAGCGTATAGAGAATAAGATTTCGGCTC
This sequence comes from Tor tambroides, assembly GCA_021397915.2. Taxonomy (NCBI): domain Eukaryota; kingdom Metazoa; phylum Chordata; class Actinopteri; order Cypriniformes; family Cyprinidae; genus Tor; species Tor tambroides. Next base: position 4,128 of record JAFVLL020034100.1, read on the forward strand.
AATCAAACAACCATCTACACTTCTGAACTTTTCCTCCACTGCTTTTGCTGTTAAAAAAAAACAAAAAAACAATTATGGTAACAGTTACACTGACAAACAAAGCGAATATTAAACTGTACTGAACCCACATTGCTGTTTTAGCGTTTTAATTCTCAGTGTCTGCTTTTCTCCTAGTGCTTATCTATTCCAGCTGTCTCTCGAGAGACGTGATCCTCTCTTCAGAACAACATGGATGGAAATAAACAACCCAGACAGATGTTAAACCCTGTTCCACAACAACACGCTCCCAGGCCTTTGAGCCGTCATCCTGGAGGGCTTCTTCCTGGCAGCGGTCCTGAACGGATCAGGACAGCAGACTACATCCACCCCAAACACGCACGCCTGCCAACGCTACAATCTGTTTTTTTTTTTTGGAGCCTGGGGATCTCAAACCACGAGTTTAATCTCCAAAGTCTCTGCAAAAGGCAAAATTTACAATTAGCATGCGGCTAATGAGGCCTATGGAACTTAAGTTAAGAACACAAAAATAGAGCATGGATTTTTTTCTAGTGGTTTTATCTAGATTTAATTTTAATTTCCCAAACATATTAGCATATAAACAGCGATTTCATACAGTCTCAATTTCAGGCAGCCTGTTGACAGACTGTTCATGGATCATCTGAAGCATATTGCAGATAATAATGGAGCTTTCCAAAATCATAATCTCAGATTGGCTAGCTTTACATGATTTACGGGAATCTTTTTCAACCTTTTTTATGTTTATCTCCCAGTTTCTGTGAGTCACCAAACAGAAAAAACAGTCACGCTTGCTTTATGTTCCCAAGCTGCCAAGATGAGAGCTTCCAAGGCACTGAATGTTTTAAAGATATTCAAAAGTTGAGAGTTTGAACAAGGAAAAAAAAAGCCTGGCTACCTGAAACTAATATTCATATATACTACAGTCTGAAAATAGTCTCTGTGTACAATTAAATTATTCAAAATTACAATCAAATGCCATCAAACTCAAAAGCCGAGGAGAGGAAGAAAAGGAGGGAGGCCCAGCTCAAGCTCGCCGCACTAATTTGTTGGGGACGCAAATATTCAATAATTCATAATTCTGTGCGAGTGAATGCCAAAAACAGACTGGTGAGTCGGCTTTATACACAGCTGAGCGGTGACCATAATTCACCACGGTACGGCCGAGCTTGAAACTCCGTTGCTAGGAGACACAGATTTGCCGATGGCAGTGACTTCTGCTGTCTCATGTGTTAAACAGAGGTGACAAACAAGACATTGACCGGCACATTTCTGAAGATTTTTACCATTTCTGAGAAATGGCTTCTGTACTGAAGACATACAGTAATTGGAAACTTTGTGAATTACTCTGTGTTCATTCAGCAGGCATTGGTGAGATAAAAATATTTTAAGTGCACATATAATGTTAGCTAATCATAAACAAATGCAACAGATAAATGGATAGACAGATGAAAGGATAGATAGATAGATAGATAGATAGATAGATAGATAGATAGATAGATAGAGAGATAGATAGAGACATAGATAGAAACCAGAAAAAGAATGCTAAAAAGTGAATGATAGACAGAAAAAATGTTGATAGACAGACAATCACAAACAATGCAACAGATAAATGGATAGATAGATAGATAGATAGATAGATAGATAGATAGATAGATAGATAGATAGATAGATAGATAGATAGATAGATAGATAGATAGATAGATAGATAGATAGATAGATACCAGAAAAAGAATGCTAAAAAGAGAATGATAGACAGAAAAAAGTTGATAGACAATCACAAACAATGCAACAGATAAATGGATAGACAGACAGACAGACAGAAACTGAATAACACATTATTACCGGAACACCATCATCTCTCCGATACACTGCCATTATCTGCCGCACACTTCTAGCATGAGAATGACTCTGGATTCAAATTCATCTTCCTCTCCAAACACTTCTGAAATTAATTCAGCCCAAACCACTTCCACAGACTCCATTCAAAGTTTGGGTGATTATTTCAGCCTTAGGTGTGCCATCTATTGTATAAACTTTATAATACATGTAATCTTAAAGTGTGGAAATCTCCAATTGGATTGCATTGACAATGTTTGCCATTTAAAAAGTGATGGTGAGAGGGTCAAGTTAATATTTATACTTTTCATGCCTGGCAATTTAAAATCAAGCTGTTTATTCTGCCACAAAGTGGAAACTCATAAAATCCAAATGCATTTAAATTCAAATAAAATTCTTGTAAAGAACAAAGAATATTATATTATAATATTATAATATTATCATTATTACTATTATTAGGCTAGTATTATTATTATTATTATTATTATTATTAACCTATTATAAAATCTCTTTATTTCTTTTTGTTCGTATTTCGATTTGTTGAAATATTCCAAGCCCAGAGTCGATTATTCAAAAATAACTGTTTTGATGTAACTGAACCATTACATTAAAATACATTTAAAACAGTGTATTTCAATAACTTCAGCAGCATGCAGATCCTCGTGTCAGGACTGTGACGACAATGGCTTAGCTCGCTCACATAATGTACCATATATCTATTATAATAGGAAAACACATTGTTTTCATGACATAATGTCGTTATTACCAGAAAAAATTTAGTTTTAACAAGAAAAGATGTCATTTTAACGAGACAATTAAATTGTTTTAATGACATAACACCTAATTTTTACGAGAAAAGATGACGTTTTAACAAGATAATTGTCATTTCAACGACATATCTCATTTTTACGAGAAAAGATATTGTTTTAATGACATCTCTCGTTATTACGACATAACTGAATGGAAAAAATAGTGTGTGGCAGCAATGCGTCACTGTACAGTGCAAACCCAACAACAGAATGTCTAAACAGACACACACACAAAAAAAAAAAGATTATTTTGAGATAAGAATTTTTAAAAATTAAAAAATCAACGAAATGTATAAAATAAAGAATATAAAGTTAATATCAATAATAATAATAATAATGTTTTAGTTCAAATAATATTTAAAAATGAAACATTTAAATAGTTAAATATTTACTTGATATAAATTGTAAACATTTCTTGCATATGTAACATTTCAGAAAATATTTAACATATATCGCACTTCAATATTTGTTGGTATTACATGCATAGAGGTCTAAACCCACAACATTCACTATCTGCAAAATAAAATAAAATAAAATGTTTTAGTTCTAGTAATATTTCAGAAATTATTTTAAATATATCATACTTCAATATTTCAAAGGATGGCACTATTCAATGTCTAAGCCCACAACATCCAATTTGTGTCTTAAAAAAAAACTAATTAAAACGTCAACATTATTTATTTATTTGTTTTGCTGCTTTGCAAGTGCTGTCATTTCCTTTAGAAAATGCAAATCCAGAGTCATGCTGTGTGTGCAAGTGAAAGCAGTGCCGCGTCACTTATTTGAACATTCCTCATTGTACTGGAAAGAAAAACTCTCCGGTATTAAAAAAAAAAAATAAAAAAAAAAAATAAGAAAAGCAACACACAGACACAGCGGACAAATCCAAAGCCCTGAGCTAAACATGCGTCTGCCTGGTTAGACAGTGAAAGGTCACTGCTTCAGCCATGAGATTCTCACAGAGAGCTGGACACAGTTTCACATTTCCGATGCATTCCTCAGTATAATCCAGAATCACAGACAAACACAAAGCTCATACATATTTAACTACAATTCCACTTAAATAAATGTGAATAGGGGTTTGCCTGTGCAAAAGTCACCAACACAACACAAGAATGCGATAGATGTATTCCAGGATTGCTATGCAGTTTTTAAGTAGTTCTCAGTGGTTGTAAACATTTCTGGCCCACCAGACTTTTCCATCTTGAGCTCAAGCCACTCTTTCAATTTATAGTAAATCTATATTATTCTACAAGGTGAAAATCTGAATTTTGAGGGTGAGGGGTTTGCTCAAATGGCCTTTAGTTTTAAAACAGTTTCATTGCCTAATATTGCACCATATGTCGTACACTGCAAATGTCATCGTCAAAGGGAAAAGCATCATCGCTAACTTCAAAAAAGTCTGACAGCTGATGTAATCTGACATCCATCAATCACAGCCTGATATCAAACAGACTGCGACGACCAAGGTCATAAATTATACATCTATATGTTGAAAAAAGATGCAGCCAGGCCAACACCGAATACCATCTGGAGTCAGAGAGAAAGACAGGTAGAAAGACTGATAGCTGCAGAGAGAGAGAAAGAGAGACATGTCATGCATTTCCATATGTTGAGTGATAATTTGTGTGGTGTGTAAAGATCAGACAGAGATGGGAAAAATTAATCACAGAGGAACACAAACACAGGGACAGAATATGGTATTTCCTTGCAATTTCAGCAACTATATTTTTAGTACATATTGTATAATCTATACAACTTTAAGCATCTGTCTATCTGTCTATCTATCTATCTATCTGTCTATCTATCTATCTATCTATCCATCCATCTATCTTTGTATCTATATCTATACATCCATCCACATACATATCTATCTATCCATCTATCTCTCTATCTATATCCATCCATCCATCCATCCATCCATCCATCATTCTTTTAATTTTCTATCTATCCATCCATCTATCTCTCTCTATCTATCCATCCATCTATCTATATCCATCCATCCATATCCATCCATCCATCCATCCATCTATATCCATCCATCTATCATTCTTTTAATTCTCTATCTATCTATCCATCCATCCATCATTCTTTTAATTCTCTATCCATCCATCCATCTCGCTATCTATATCCATACATCCATCATTCTTTTAATTCTCTATCCATCCATCTCTCTATCTATATCCATACATCCATCATTCTTTTAATTCTCTATCCATCCATCCATCCATCCATCCATCTCTCTATCTATATCTATCCATCTATCCATCCATCTAATAGAAAACCTTCAAACGTCAAGACTTAACATTTTGTTTTTAAACTTTCAAGCTCTGTCTTGACCAATTTTCTTTTCTACTTTAAAAAAGTACGCTTTTTTCAATATGAAATTCAGTTAGATTCTGCTTCCCTGTGTTAAATTATAATTGCAAATAATCCGTTTAAAGCCGTATGAGGTCAAAGTTGCTGCAACAATTTTCAGAGGTCTGAACCTAAAAGAGAGAGAGAAAAAAAATAATTTTTGAGAGCACAGACTTCCTAATACATAGTCAAAAGTATGACCTTTTTCATTACTAGCAAAGTACATATTTCTAGTGCAAGGAATAAGCATGCAATTTATAAGTTTAACAACTAATGTTTTCAACATGGAGGCGTAATTGAGTTTAAGGATGCACCATTTGCCTGCTGGTATCTCTGCCCTCTGTTGGCTGAGGGAGAAACTGTAGCATGCGTGTGTTTTTACACAGATGTCTCATCAGAGCTCTCTCTGCTCATATTTTATTCATTGTTTGCTTGTGCGGGCTACAGGAGACCATGCTGCAGACAAGCCAAAACAACCGCTGTGTGTGTGTTTGTGTGTGTGTGAGAGAGAGAGAGAGTTTCAAAGGTGCTGCAGCCAACACCCACCAATCTAAACCCGACGACTCATTCTGTGTGTGAGATTCGGAGTTCATGATGACCTTGGCTGCTCCTTGTGGGCCTCCATCCTTTAGTTAAGACATGCTGCCATCTGCTCTTTCTACATCCATCACTGGCCTTTATCCAAAACCACCCACGAACATCACAAATCCAAACCCTCTCCATCTAGAACCTCTCACACATCTCCGGAGATCAACAGAATCTGTCCAAGAATTCCAAAAGCCTTGTACAAATACTCTAGAGCTTCTTGGTATGTTTGAAAATCTCCCACTAACTTCAAGTTCTCCAGGAAATTTTGGACTTTGCAAACAGTACTTGCCATCTTGTTTTAAAAAAAAAAAAAATGTTGGGCATGACTCTTTTTCGCTTCCATGGACATGAAGCTTTTAACTTCAGAAAGAAGAGCATTCACATTATAACTGATATTTCATTCTTGGACTACCACAGAGGAAGAGTTTTCAAAAGTTCAGAGAAATATAATTAAAAATGTTAAAATGTTAAAAATGTTGGCTAAAATAAAATAAAATAAAGTCAAATAAAATACAATTTAAATTAAAAAAAAAACATGAAATAAAATTAAACTAAAATATAAATAAATTAAAAAAATAAAATAAAACAAAATTAAAATAAAGCATAAAATAAAAATCTAAACTAAAAAATAATAAAAAATGTAATAAAATGAAATAATATAATTAGAAAATTAAATTAAATTAAATAGTTTGAAAATTACTAACAAAAAATAAGAAATGTTTAGCTAAATGAGTGGTATTTTCTGGTAAACTTATTGCTATTTTTCATCAACACTACACAACGTATTTTACAAAATTTTAACAATTCTTCTGCAGTCTTGCATTATTACAGTGCTGTATTTCCTTCAGGAAATGCAAATGAATGTTGTGATTATTTCCTCCACTTTATAGCCTCAACAAAAAAAGCTATATCAAGCAATCAGACACAATGTCATCATAATAAAACTAAGAACAGTACTTCAGTAAAATAACTTTTATTGGTCTACGAGGAAAAAGAAGGCAGCATCAAAAATATCAGGGGTGACATTTAAAACATGGATGTCACTGCTTCTGAAGACATTCTTACGTACTCCAGTAGTAAAAATAGCCTGAACCAGCTTGAAAAAAACAAAATAAATGTTATATGCTCAGTTAGCAAAGGCTCCACATCTCACGGGTCACAACTTGTTGATAAATGCCATTTTATCCTCAGAAAACACGGATAAATGTGAACCAGAAGCGAGACTCTGACGATAGTGGTAACTCCATTCGCCTAACATTATGAAAGCACTTAGACCACAATAACAATAAGAACAGCGAGAGCTTTTTATCCTAACAGTGGCTCTGTTCCCATGTATTACAGTACTGCTGGGTAATTAGAGGCCCTAATTGGACCATCCACCACTACATGCTGGTTGAGCCCCTGAAGGCAGTGCATGCATCGCACAGAAGAGTTATTACAAGAAAATCTGTGTATGCTCATGGATGAAGAGCACACAGAAAAGCTCCCCGGGCTCTTCTGGAATCCTTTCAGAGTCTATCGAAACACTCCAGAGTCTTCTAAAGCCTTAACAGAGCTCCGTACCATTTCTGCAGTGCACTGTGGGGCGGTGTAGCGATTCGAGGATTAGTTTAGCCAACAATGAAAACGCAATGCACGCACGTACTGAAACTTAGCATATTGCAATTAGCGATTAGACAAGGGAGAACCACAGGGCCTAAATTGCATGTAAATGCAGTCTAAATTACAGAGTTTTCATTCTTGGATGGTATCAAAGCTGGTAACCGGAAGACAATGTGCTATTTGCGCTGTTGAGAAATATATGTAACCCTAGGTTATGTGAAACTCACGATTCTCTGCTAATACGCACATTCAGAATAGTTAAGATTTTTTTTTTTAATGCTCAAAGCCTTATATGCTCACCAAGGTTTCATTTAGAAAAATAAAATATAAAAATAAATCATATAAATAAAAACAATAATATTGTGAAATATTATTACAATTTAAAATAACTGCTTTATATTTGAATATGTTTTAAAATGTCATTTATTCCTGTGACGCAAAGCTGAATTTTCAGCATTATTACTCCAGTCTTCAGTGTCACATGATCCTTCAGAAATTTGGTGAAAGATTTCGTATTATTATCAATGTTGAAAACAGTTGTGTCAGACACCTTCAACATTTCTCACATTATCACAGTTTATTTGCTATGGTTTAGAAAATGGTAATAAAATATGACAAGAACTCAAGAGTTAAACCGTGTCAGAACAAATTCATCTTGATAATGTTTGATAACTTTGATAGAAAGGTATGTAACAAAACATGGTCAAGTCAAAGTGTCAACTCAATTATCAGTAAAACTGATCAATTTCAGTGTCAAATTAGTACAAATTTATCAGTTTTACTGGTAGTCCACTGTAAGAAGAATTTTTGGGTATAATGTGTCACAGTTCACTCTATTTTGCTATCCTCACTTACATACAGTAAATGAACTATAGTGTCTTGCACACACTAGTAAAAAAAATATCAAAAATGATATCTGGTGTCCGAATAATTTTTGGTTTGACTGTATTTGTGGAAACCGTGATACACTACCATTCATAGGTTTGGAGTAATATTAAAGTAAATAAATACTTTGATTCAGGAAGGATGCACTAAATTTATCGCAAGTGGTAGTAAAAAACATTTATAATGTTTATAATGATTTCTATTTCAAATAAATACTGTTATTCTATTTTTCAATTCTGAAAAAAATTATAATAAAAAAATTATATATATATATATATATATATATATATATATATATAAAATGGTTTTTACAAAAATATTATTCAGTAAAAGCTGTTACCAACATAAACATTATTAATAACTGAGCAGCGAATTAGCATATTAGAATGATTTCTGAAGGATCATGTGACACTGAAAATTGGAGTAATGATGCTGAAATTTTTTTTTACTGTATTTTGATCAAATAAATGCAGCCTTGGTGGCAATAAGTATTTTTAAAACTCTAATTATTCCAAACTTTTGACCAGTAATATATAAAGAATTCTACAATGAAAAAATTTCACGAAATATCTTCTAAAACATTAGTCAGCATCCTGATGCTGCAGGGAATTTAGGCTAGCCAGAAGAGTAGTAGCGTTTAAGCTAACTGAAGCGCCTAGTAATCTGTTTTAATTAAGAGTGCTGGCAGGAGCTAGAGGGGCATGCAGCGTTCAAAGCTTCCTTCAGCCCACAGAGAGCTGCCATCTGATCTACTGCCTCAATCATGACCCAGCATTTCACCAGGGAACTGAATGTAGTGCAGAAGGAAAAGTACAACCCGGGTCATGTCTGGAGCATTTGGGGCGGTCCAGATGAGGGCTCAAACCCCAATTAGACTGCAAGAGACCATCAGACTGACATGTAAAAGCAACCAAGTTTGTTTTTTCTTCTGGTCTCAAACTTTTGAATGGGACATTATAAACGGTGCGTTCCAAACGGGATATAACGCCCTCCGAAGGGCACTTCGGAGTGAAAATAATCGTGGCCGTCATATTGTAGTGTCGTTCCAAACCGAAGTGCTCAAAACTGGCCACTTCAAAGGGCCCTTCGGAATGAAGGATTTCGAAGGGTACAACTGATGGACACTTCGGGCCCCCATGATCCTTTGCACAGACGCTTTGCATGATGACGGCGCCTCCGTGTGGGCACAGGATGATGATGCAGAAGGGCACTTCAAGAAGCAGTTGTTTGGTCCCCTACACCCTTCAAAGCTCTCACTCCGGAGGGTAAACCCTTTGAAGGGATTACGGCATAGGGACGAGCCCTTCCGAATGGAACGCAGGGTAAGTTACTGAAGTTACTAAGTGTCTAAATTAAAACTGTGGCTGAATGTGGCCCAAACCTTGCTCACTTTAGCAAACTTTAAGAACTGGAAATATACAGTGCCCTCTAAAAGTCTGTCAAAGTGGGGTTTTGGACAAAACAGCAAAAATGAAGGCGTAAATGCATTAAAGTAACTTTAGCAACAATACTGAGCATTAACAATGATTTTAATTTAGATTACATAAAGATAATCTATACACATCACAATCAGACTGTGATGCCTGATTACTGGATTAAATGTGACCCAGGATTTGTTTTTGAAGATTATTGGATCAGCACATATTTATAGCTTTGCTAATTGAGTGCCAAATAAAGTTAGTAAACAGAACACCGTTTTGAGATGCTTTAGAAACAGATTTAGTGTTTTGCTATATTCCCAATTCATTTTAATTATTAAATGTTTTCATATTCTGCGTTGTCCCTTATCACAAAATGATCAAAACTCCACTTTGCGCTTCCATCCTTTTGAGGGCACATGCCATGCCATTCCCTAATTATGCACACTATAGTATTTCCCTACATACTTAAGGGACTCCAGTAAATACTTTAAGCCTTAAAGTTTACACTACTATACTTCAATGGATACTACAGTGATCCTATATTCATATTCTAGTGCATACTCAGTGGGATATTACAATTGATACTAATCTATAGTGAATAAGTGAAAGTTACAGGGAATAATTGAGTACATATTTAAAAGGACAATATGGTGCACTAGTTCACGCTTTCATGCAAGTTCAAACATACGTATATCTTAGTACATACTGTAGCATACATGGTAATATTTTAGGTTCAATAATAAGGTTCAATTTAACAAAAGTTAATGCAATAGCTAAGAAAAACAAGTTCATGTATTATGAACAAGCATGAATTAACAATAGTAGAAGATTTATAAATCAACATTAACCCAGATTAATAAATGTATAAATGAAAAAAATGCATGCGTAAATACATGCATAAATAAATCAACAAATGCATGTGTAAATGCATAAACAAATGCATAAAAGAATGAATAGATACATAGTTCACTGTTAGGTAACAATGAATAATAATACATTTAAGAATTAACATTAATCTAGAAAAATAAATGCGTAAAAATAAATGAATAAATATATGCATCAATAAACCAACAAATGCATTTGTAAATACATAACACGCATAAATAAGTAAATTAATGCATGTGTAAATGCATAAACAAATGCATAAATAAATGAATAGATAAATAGTTCACTGTTAGTTGACAATAAATAGTCATATATTTAATTAACATTAATCTAGAAAAATAAATGCGTAAAAATAAATGAATAAATATATGCATCAATAAACCAACAAATGCATTTGTAAATGCATAACAACATGCATAAATAAGTAAATTAATGCATGTGTAAATGCATAAACAAATGCATAAATAAATGAATAGATAAATAGTTCACTGTTAGTTAACAATAAATAGTAGTATATTTATGAATTAACATTAATCTAGAAAAATAAATGCATTAAAATAAATGAATAAATATATACATCAATAAATCCACAAATACATGCGTAAATGCATAAATCTATGTGTAAATGTATAAATAAAAGCATATCGAAACAGCTCACTGTACAATATAGATGAATTAACATTAACCTAGATTAACAAACTAAAAAAAACGCATCAATAAATCATCAAATGCATGTGTAAGTGCTTAACTAAACAAACAAACAAACAGATCTCTGTTTATTTCTCTGTTAGTTCATGACCTAATTCATTAAACAATGTTAACCGACTGAAACTTCAAAAGCATTACCATGAATATTCTTTTTGCCTGGCTTGAAAAAAAAAAGTTTCCAATCTAAAAATGAAGCAGAGGTTAAGATGAAGCTACACAAATACTGGAGCACTCTCAATAGAAGACAGCAGAAGAAAATGAAATCAACAGGAAGCAAGAACACAGGGAACTACCAAAAGAGCAGCAGAGCGTCTGAACATCATCGAGATGAAAAGAGACAAAACTGCAGGTGATTCACAGATCTGCTCACCAAAGCCACGTCTCGACCACACACACAGCAGGTCATGAACCGTACGTGAGCGTGTGCGCGATTTGACAGCGCGACAGAATGCCAATCATAACGGGGATGGCTAAAAAGGGAAGTGAAGTGCACGTCCTTGTGTCTCCACCGGAGTGGAATGAACTTCAGTCAAGCTGCATCACATCACACTGCAGATAGGCCCGTCCCAGAGAGACTGACTGCACGCTGAGCTTATGGAAGATAAAGTTTGACAGTGGGATTTATGACTGCGTCCCGCGCTGCTGTTTTGATACGCATAGGAAGACAGGACAATGTAGAAAGCTAAATCAGGTTATGAGTTTTGAGGCCAGGACTCAGTCGAAACAGGAAAACTCCAGCTAAAGTAATTACTGAAGTTAACTAACAAAAGAAAATGCTGGTGCAATCCTCACAAAGACGGGGAAAAATGTTTTCTCCCAACACTACAAAGACCTGAGAAATATCATTTTTCATTTGGAACATGTTGTCAGAGGTGAAATATAGCGGCGGTGCTGCACTTGGTTGCAGGTATGGAGGTTTCTGTATCAGGCGGCATAAATAAAGACTGCTGTGGGTGGCACAGGATGCGGTCCATCCCCATATCTCATTCCTCAGCTTTCTGTTCAGTCATATTCAATGTCAAATACAACGCTGGTTTCTGGCCCGACCTGCGACGGAAGAAAGCGAGAGCGTGTGTGTTCCTTTGCCTTCAGGCTGCCGGGGAAACATGCTCGGGTTGCTGTTGAGCGCTCAAGTACCTGTAGAGACTCACTAGAGGACGGAGAAACAAGAGAGAAGGAGAGAGAGAAAGAAACGTGGTAAATACGAGTCCAGAAGCTGCCGAGTCTGACGTTTTCTGTCACAGTGGCCCTCTCTTAAGCAGCCAGAACATGGACAGATCCTCTCACTGAACGTGTCTGGTGAAAGACAGACTCTAAGGGCATTTTCACATCACATTTTTTCTGGAAATACTTCAGAAATCAGATCTGGTGTGCGGTATTTTCTGTTGGCTGTTTAGAAACTGAACTAGAGAGGTCTGATTTCTTTAAAAGACGGTTCTTTTCAGTGAATTTGTCAGACGAGTAAGCAAATAGGTCTGTGATTCACTTTGAATGTGAATTAGTAGAATTGGTTCAGTCTGAAACTAACTGTGATTTCAGCTGAATCAGTTTGTGGTTTATTCTGAATCGTTCATGATTCAATCCAATCTGTTTGTGGTTCAGTCCGGTTCATGATTCTGCCCGGATTGGCTCGTTTAGCCTGAATTGGATTGCAATTCACTTTGAATCCGTTCATTACTTAGACCGAATCATCTTGAATTTGTGGTTCAGCCAAATCAGTTTGTGGTTCAGTCTGAATTGTTCATGATTCAGTCCAATCCAGTTTGCGATTCAGTCCAAACAGGTACATGATTCAGCCTGAATCTCTTTGTTGTTCAGCCCAAATCACTTTGTCAGTTCAAGATTCCAAATCAGATCGCTATTCAGACTGAATCAGTTCATGATTCAGTCAGAATTGGATAATGGTTATTTCTGAAACTATTGGCAGTTTAAATCAGGTCATGGCTGAATCTGAATCATTTGGACAGTTCACCCATGCACTCCCTCTGTAAAACTGCTATTTAGAATCAAAGCTACTGGTGTCTGATTTGTGAATTAATAATTCTTTTGAGACTGTTCTTTTCAATAAATTTGTCAGACGAGTAAGCAAATAGGTCTGAATCGGTTTATGATTTACTTTGAATCCGTTCGTGACTTAGACTAATTCACTGTGAATTCATTTATGGTTTAGCCCAAACTGTTTTGTGGTTCGGTCTGAAACTAGCTGTGATTCCAGCTGAATCAGTTTGTGGTTCATTCAAATCAGTTTGCGGTCCAGTCTGGTTCATGATTCAGCCCAAACTGGCTCGTGATTTAGCCTGAATCGGTTTGCGATTCAGTCCAAGTAGGTTCGTGATTCAGCCTGAATCTCTTTGTTGTTCAGTCCAAATCAGTTCAAGATTCCAAATCAGATCGTGATTCAGTTCGGTTCGTGATTCAATCAGAACTGGATCATGGTTAATTCTGAAACTGTTGGCAGTTTAAATCAGTTCATAGCTGAATCTGAATCATTTGGACAGTTCACCAATGCACTGACTCCCTCAGTTAAACTGCTATTTAGAATCAAATCTACTGGTTTCTGATTTGTCAATGAATAATTCTTTTGAGACTGTTATTTTCAATAAATTCATTAACCATGTAACCAAGTAGGTCTGAATCACTTTTTAATTAATTTGATGTTGATTAATTTAATCGTTTTGTGATTCAGTCCAAAAGTTGTTTCCGTATCAGTCTGAATCAGTTTGCAATTTAGCCTAAATCAGCGAGTGAATCAGTCTGAATCGAGTTGAGGTCTAGTCAGAATTAGTTCATGGTTCAGTCTGAACAATTAGGTCTTCAGTCTAAATCAGTTTATGATTCAGTCTGAACCATTTGGACTGTTCATTCACAAACTTTAGCAAGTTCACAACTCTGTACTGCAGGTAAAAGACGTTTCATGTCCAAAAGAGTGTCAAAACCAAACACAAAAACATATATATCACACCATGGTAAAAACACCCTAAAAGGCTTTATGCGCTACCCACTAGAGAGGTTTTTGGAGCTTTGTTCTGTAATGAGTCCAAAAAGCAGACAGGACATTATAATTGTGGATGTTTTAGACTTGTGTTTGGTGGCTGTTGATGAGCCCACAGGTCCAGACCTGTAGGCTCATCAAGGAAGAAAACATCATTTGCGTCATGCCGCAATAAAGAATCACTTTGATTTCCACATGAGGGTCATTTGCCATGGGGACAATTTGCTCCGGCAATAAACAGATGCCGGAGAGAGCGAGAACAGAAAGAAACATAAATGCTACTTTAAGTGTATATAGGGCTGAAGTGACCTTATGAGAATTCAATCATGGTCGTCGTGCCCAGAACTATCTTCTTCAATTAAACTACAGCAGCTCCTAGCTTCATGTTTCCTGTCTACATCCACTTCCTCTTCTCCATCGCTTACCTTACTTTTCATTCAAATGAGCTTTTGAGCCCTAAAGATGTTGTTAAGCCAATGAAAAGATACAGTAATTAGCATAAATACAGATAACATACAAATACTGGGTAAAACAGTCCATTTTTAATAATATTAAACCATTTTTATCAATGCAATTCAGTATTTAATGTACCATTAAATACATATTTAAAAATTAAATAAAATATTAAATATATTTAGCTGAGCTTTAACTAACATTATATAATATAATATAATATAATATAATATTTAAAAAGGTTTATTTTAGGGGTGACACCGAATAGTCAACGATTCAATGCTTCGATAGGAAGAGCCCGATTCGACTACCAATCTCACAATCGAATATTCGCAGGGTGTTATCATGCCATTTTGGCTATATGGGGGTGCTCAATGTCTGATTTCACATAGAACTACCGGTTTTCTCCCAATAAGTTAGTATACAGCCTATTAAGATAATGTTGTAAATAATAATCTGAAAAGAAAGAAGCTTTTAATAAATATTTTTAACGTGCATGAATAAATCCAACCACCCTTATAGATTTAAGTTTCACTTAATCCAACATCTTGGCGGCAAGGATTTAAATCTTTAAAGGGGTCCTATTATGCTCTTTTACAAAGTCTTGATTTTGTTTTGGGGGTGTACTAGAACATGCTCTCATGCTTGGTGGTTCGAAAATCGCATTATTTTTCACATAATTTACATTATTACAATACCTTTCTCCCCAGCCTGACACAAACGGCTCAATTAGTTCCGGGTTTGATGAAGGCCCGGCTTTCCGAAAAATGAAATGTGTTATGATTGGTTAGCTGTCCCAGTGCGTTGTGATTGGCGAACAGCTTAGA
The DNA here is from genome assembly GCA_021397915.2 of Tor tambroides. Classification (NCBI taxonomy): domain Eukaryota; kingdom Metazoa; phylum Chordata; class Actinopteri; order Cypriniformes; family Cyprinidae; genus Tor; species Tor tambroides. The sequence continues at coordinate 19,510 of JAFVLL020034100.1, forward strand.
CGGCGTTTCAATATTGCCCCGCCCCTTGCCAAAACAGCAAGTTCGTCAATATTGCCATATCAATTCAGACCCCGAGAATATTGAACAAGAGGATCGTGCAGAACTTTTGCATGCACGGATATTGCAAGACATTAAAGTGGTAATGTTATTGTTGTTGTTTTTTTGGCTAGATCACGTTTTAGATAGGATGTCAACAACAGCTTAAAAATAACTGCATTGACTATGTACAGATAAGTGCAACGGTAATATGTATTATGTTTATTGTTCTTTAATTCTAACATTATAACATGAATTGCACTGAAACTGTTATACAGTTGAATTTATTTATACCATAGTCCCACAGAGTTACACTATTTGTGGCAGCATATATATGCAAATTAATTCTCTGCCAGCGGGAGGCGCTGTTGGAGCGGGAGAGAGCGAGGTTTCCGCGGTAACGCAGTACACAAAGCAGAGCTCCGCTCACAAACGCTGCTTTATCAGACATTATATGCAAGATGAAATGAAAATGACATCCAAAATTTTCTGAAAACAGTTGGTTACCATCAGAAATACAGTGATATAAAAACACCCGCACTTGGTTTCGATTTTGAAATGTGCAGCGCTCAACCAAGCGTTCTTCCCACCCCTCAACCATTCAAATTTCCATAGGCGTGATTTACAATTTGTGATAGAGCCCGACTGGATATATCGTTTTGCTGATTTTATCGGCCGATATGAGCCTGCCACAGATGTATCGGTATCGGCGAATGTGCCACTGATATGAACTTTTTTTTTTTTTCCACAGAACATATAGACCTTTTTCCTGAGTAAACAATGAGCACCACCATTACTCAGATGAAATGCTTTTAAATGGTGCAATTACTTAGTTTGTCCAGCAGAGCGCGCTCCATTGTTTGTACTGGCGACCCAGGTCAGTTATCACATCGTGATATCACTCATGCTTACACAGCATAGTTTGTCAGTAACGTAGCAGAATGAAAAGTTAGTATCTTTCTGCAGTCCAATAGACAGCAGTGCGGTGGTGGCTTAATTGTGTCTGTTGAATAGTGATTTAATGCTACGTTGTCACCTAGTTGGTGAGATGCAATGCTATAAAGTAAATAAACCTTGTCCCCGTCTTTTACTCTCACAATGAGCTTATCATACTCGTTTGCTCATTAGTATGGTCTATGATTTCCTCGACCTTGATGCAGAAAACATGGACGGAAGCGCGGATCCAGTCATAAAAGCGGAATTTACTGTATAACGCGGAATTTCACGTAATCTGTCATATCTGTGATGAATAAAGAACAGGTCAGTACACTTAAATCAAATCGCGATATAGTGTCTGTGAATATTAAACTGCAAAAATACTAGGCTATTTAAATCCGAATCCTCATGTTCTGCATGTTCATTTGATTACCAGAAAATACACAACACAGAATTTGGGGGGGGGGGGGGGGGGGCAGGGATATTATTCATTATTATTATTCATTTTAGATGTTTACATTTGGAAAAGCTGTGCTTCCTGCACAAACCTGCTCCTATTGGATTGACAGTAGCTTAGCTTTTTGCCCTACACAGTTACCTTGTTTATTTTCTTAATTCAAGTTATTCAATAGTTCTATTTGTGTTTTAAAGTTATTTATAATAAGTGATGTGAAGTGTACTAAGTGCACTGATGTCAGGCTCATTTTGGATAATTAAGTTTATTGTTAAATTGTTAAATACGCTCCCTGCCTCCATTACATATTTTTTGTCACATCATTATGTGCTTGATCACCACATTTGAGTTATCATTGCTAAAAATGTGTTTATGTAGCTTATATGTTCTGTTTGTGTATATACTGTATTCTATATACAGTACCAGTCAAAAGTTTGGACACACAAATGGGAAGTGTGTCCAAACTTTTGACTGGTACTGTCCTATAATATACACACAAAGAATATCGGCCGATATATCGATATCAGCCCTTTTTACTCCCTAATATCGGTATCGGCATCGGCCCCAAAAAACCCATATCGGTCGGGCTCTAATTTGTGATGTCACAAATACAGGAAAACAACTTTGTAGTCCAAACGAGCCGTTCGCTGTAGTTCTTGAAAAGGGATTTTTAAAAAATGAATTATCTCCCTTTGGAGTGGACCTTGAGATTTGTAACTTTGTAGATCGTTTTATGCCCAAACATACACACTACACACTGACTAAAATTCAAAAAGTGAAAAAGCATAATAGGACCCCTTTAACAAGACAGAGTGAACGACTGTATTTTTCGATCAGGTAGGGTATAAGTGATTTCAAAATATTTCAGCTGGTTTATATATATCGTGTATATATATATTTTTTTATCTCGTATAAGATGCATTTGAGTTGCGCTGCAGTAGTAACGGTGATTATCTCTTCAAGCACGCAGCACGAGCAGTACAAACAACAATGCAGAATATTAATAACTGGGACTGTCATATACATAACATTATAATGAGAACACTATAATGAGAGAATACGCTGTGAATTTTTAGAGTTTAGTTGCCGTGTTTCTGCGCGTTGTTGCATGAAGAATGCATCCATAAAAGGAGTTCATTCAGAGCCGTGCAGACACGTTCACTTCTGCATTCGGGGCATTTTGTGCAGATAGCCTATAAGTCATAATATTGACGTTATGTAATGCTGTATAAATAACGAACCGTATTCTATATGAGATAAATTAGTCCAATCCCACTGATTCAAAACCTGCTATCAAATGCTTCACTCTACTGGTCATCTTCATTGCGCACAGCTCAAATGCAGAACATTAATACTGTCATATACATAACGTTATAATGAGAGCACTATTGTAAAAAAGGTTGTGAATTCTTAGGGTTTCGCTGATGTTTCATGTTAACTATCTTTTAATCAAAACATAAAACATTATTTTTGTATCTGTGAGGCATCCGTTACACATTTTCCCTGTGTGCTGATGTCAGTAATTATGACTGTCCAATGTCTGACTTGATTCTTGGTAATGCATTTTGGCCCCGCCCCCAAACATATGATTCGACTATCAGTCGACTATCAGCAAGATTCGAAAATTCCGATTCGACTATGAAAATCCTTAGTCGGGGACACCCCTAGTTTATTTTAGGGATGTAGCTCATTGGTAGCATTTGTCATTATATAAATCTGTATGCATAATAATAATAATAATAATAACTGAAGTTCCTGCATCCTTAGAGACCAAGCATTTTTCAAATATAGAAATGTTTAGTTATAAAACCCAAGATGTGAAACAGACAGGTGAGCTAGTTAGTGTCTGGAGATCCTGGTTTATGCACAGCAGAGACGGCAAGCACTTTGACATTTCCAGATCCAAATGGGACACGATTCATGGATATTCTTTCTCTCTCCTGGTTTCTTTTCCTTTGGCCATGTCAACAGTTAGTAGGAAACTAGACATGATATTTATAGCTCTACTGCAGCCTTCAGGAGATCATCTCACTGTCTTTCTCTCTCTCATTCTACTCTTGGGCACTTCAACTCTCAAAAGAGAGAGACGATATACAAACAAATGTGTGTGTGTGAACTCACCCTCAGGATGTTTTGAAAAATCATGCCATGCAATATTCAACTGAGTGAGTAAACCTCTATAGAAATGAATCTAATCCATATCTTTCAGCATTAATAACCAACAAAATGCAATTCAATTCCAATTTCTTGACTGCAAACCACACAGGTGCTTTTTGCAGGTGTTTTGCCAGGTGTGAACAAATACATTTGATTTAAGCAATTAAAAACAACTCAAAGTGGGCGATTCTTCGCCAGAATAACCTGCAAAGTGGACTAGACCTGCCAATAGTCAAAAGATCAGCTCTACTAACAGACTAACAGGAACATGACAATGCAATCATTTACTACATTTGGAAAGTAAGGCTGTCTGAATTTCCGTAAACTGAGTTTCAGTAAACAGTAAAGTGATGTTTTTTGTTTGTTTATTTTTTCTCCATTTGCTTTCCTGAATATAGAGAATCCCAAAAAAGATGTCTGAAGAGACATTGGTTATTTTCTTATTTCAGATGATATGTCCCATCAGATACAACCACTCAAGCTTAACAAACCGTCTTACATAAAACATAACAGTAAAACACAAAATCATTCCTCTCATAAATAACACATTTTGAACATTTCCCTCAGATGTATTTCTTCCATTTTGCAATAAATTTGGGTGGTTTTATTTATTTATTAGTGACGTTTACTAAGCCAAGCACCACCATTACTATGGCTCATATTTTAGGTCAGTGATTTGAACAAATCTTAAACTTTTACTATTAAACTCCAAAATGTTCACCTGCCAGACAATAAATAATACAGAAAACTCCCACAGATGTAGACTGCAGGAGGTTCCCGAGTCATAATTAGAGAACAGAATATCAAAGAAACTTAAGGGTGGAGTCTTTTTATGTAAAGTGGGGATCGAAAGTTTGGGCACCCCAGGTAAAAATTTGTATTAATATGCATAAAGAAGCCAAGGAAAGATGGAAAAATCTCCAAAAGGCATCAAATTACAGATTAGACATTCTTATAATATGTCAAAAAAAAGTTAGATTTTATTTCCATCATTTACACTTTCAAAATAACAGAAAACAAAAAAAGGCGTCTGCAAAAGTTTGGGCACCCTGCAGAGTTTATAGCATGCACTGCCCCCTTTGGAAAGCTGAGACCTGACAGTGTCATGGATTGTTCTCAATCATCGTCTGGAAAGACCAGGTGATGTCAATCTCAAAGGTTTTAAATGCCCAGACTCATCGGACCTTGCCCCAACAATCAGCACAATGGGTTCTTCTAAGCAGTTGTCTAGAAAACTGAAACTGAAAATAGTTGACGCTCACAAAGCAGGAGAAGGCTATAAGAAGATAGCAAAGCGTTTTCAGATGCCAATATCCTCTGTTCGGAATGTAATTAAGAAATGGCTGTCATCAAGAACAGTGAAAGTTAAAGCAAGATCTGGAAGACCAAGAAAAATATCAGACAGAACAGCTCGCAGGATTGTGAGAAAAGCAAGTCAAAACCCACGTTTGACTGCACGATCCCTTCAGAAAGATCTGGCAGACACTGGAGTTGTGGTACACTATTCCACTATAAAGAGATACTTGTACAAATATGGTCTTCATGGAAGAGTCATCAGAAGAAAACCTCTTCTACGTCCTCACCACAAAAATCAGCGTTTGAACTTTGCAAATGAACATATAGACAAGCCTGATGCATTTTGGAAACAAGTTCTGTGGACCGATGAGGTTAAAATAGAACTTTTTGGCCGGAATGAGCAAAGGTACGTTTGGAGAAGAAAGGGCACAGAATTTAATGAAAAGAACCTCTGTCCAACTGTTAAGCATGGGGGTGGATCAATCATGCTTTGGGGTTGTATTGCAGCCAGTGGCACAGGGAACATTTCACGAGTAGAAGGAAAAATGTATTCAATAAAATTTCAGCAAATTTTGGACGGTAACTTGATGCCATCTGTGAAAAAGCTGAAGTTAAAGAGAGGATGGCTTCTACAAATGGATAATGATCCTAAACACACCTCAAAATCCACGGTGGATTACATCAAGAGGCATAAACTGAAGGTTTTGCCATGGCCTTCACAATCTCCTGACCTCAACATAATTGAAAATCTATGGATAGACCTTAAAAGAGCAGTGCGTGACAGACAGCCCAGAAATCTCAAAGAACTGGAAGACTTTTGTAAGGAAGAATGGGCAAAGATACCTCAAACAAGAATTGAAAGACTCTTGGCTGGCTACAAAAAGTGTTTACAAGCTGTGATACTTGCCAAAGGGGGCAGTACAAGATATTAACTCTGCAGGGTGCCCAAACTTTTGCAGATGCCATTTTTTTGTTTTCTGTTATTTTGAAAGTGTAAATGATGGAAATAAAATCTAACTTTTTTTGACATATTATAAGAATGTCTAATCTGTAATTTGATGCCTTATGGAGATCTTTCCATCTTTCCTTGGCTTCTTTATGCATATTAATACAAATTTTTACCTGGGGTGCCCAAACTTTCGATCCCCACTGTAAACACCAAGCAACCACCCAGAACAGCCAGGCAACCACATAACAACATGCTTAAACCCACTAACAACTTAGCAACAACTAAACAACATACTGGAAACTAATCACAATAGCAACAGAGTGGGAGTCATATTTGAGATTCTCTTCAGAAAATATTTCATTTTTAAATCAAGCTAACTATAATTATTACAAAGTTTCCCAAATCAAAACCTTAATCTGACTAGGCATGTGCAAAACATTTTCAAAAAAGCAACTTGTTTTGTGGGATGCATAAAACAGAACTCTGGCATGTTTCAAGTTGACCTGACTCCAAATTTGACACACTTCACATGGCAACAGGACAGATGGGCATCTGTCCTGTTGCCATGTGAAGTGTGTCAAATTTGGCCAATATGAACTAGAGAAAGCATTTATTTCACAATGAGATTTTCCCCCCACTTTCAATTGTTTTACTTCAATGATAGGTTAGAATTTAGCGAATTTTTTGAATGAAAGATCAAAAGGATAAACAATGCAGATTTATTTTCACAGCCACCTTTGCTCATATTTACCAAGGGTGCCAATATTAGTGGAGGGCACTGTATATATATATATAGATTTGTTTTTTTTGTTTTTTTGTTTGTTTTTTTAACATTGTAAGTTGTAAACACTGTGGCTGAAAATAGCAAAACTAAGAAGTGTTTTTCTGAAAAGAAGTCTCTTATGCTCAAAGCTGCAAAACTACAGTAGAAACACTCTGATATTGTAAAAGAATTTAAATAATTGCTTTTCATTTTTATATATTTTAAAATGTAATTTATTCCTGTTGTGGCAGTTGATTCCTATGATTCCTATATAAACACACTATACACACTATGAACAAAAATAAATAACCGTACAAAGATATAGACAGACAGACAGACAGACAGACAGACAGATAGATAGATAGATAGATAGATAGATAGATAGATAGATAGATAGATAGATAGATAGATAGATAGATAGATAGATAGATAGATAGATAGATAGATAGATAGATAGATAGATAGATAGATAGATAGATAGATAGATAGATAGATGATTGTTGAACAACTAGTTAATTATTCTCCCCATGATCCAACTGCGTTTTTCCAACTAAGGACGTTCACAAATGCACCTATAGTGAGATTTTGTCAAATATACCTCTTTCTGGGGACAAATCCCTCACTAAAGTACTGCTAAGTAAATCTACACACACACACATACACACACAGATCAGTCAAAGGACATCTCCACAACAACTTCAAAGGAAAGACAGTGTGTGTGTGTGTCCGTGCCTGTAGAGGCCACCTGCTCAGTCACCGATGCTGAAAGCAGTCTGGGATTAGAAGAGACACACACACAGAGTCCAAAGACAACGCTTTTCATGTTCGCATGTGTGTGGAATACCACTAAGAGCACTGCACAGTCTTATTTTCCATCCTCAAAAACGCAGAGATAGAGATGCGTAAAAGCAGACGTCTTTATTCAAAGAGAGAGCACATCAAAACAGTGGAGTCACGGGGAAATCTCAGATGGGCTCGAGTGATCAGACTAATGCACAGACTCTATTACGAACTCGCAACAATCAGCGCAGCCTTTGAACCTCCATCCCATTACAGGACGTGCGCCGTATCAAAAACGCTGCGGCATTTACCGCTCAATAAAGAGCGGGACGGTGTTTAGACGGTACCTTTAGTGCTGAGGGTTTTAGACGTCAGCTCCAGCGTGTTCAGCGTCTCTGTGCCGATATTCTCCAGGGTGATGGTCAGCTGCTGCGTCTCTCCGTTAAACAGCTGCAGGGACACGCTGGTGGACAGGTCTTCACTGGGCAGATGAGCCGACCTGGACCAAGACAAAAAAATACAAAGCATAAAATCATGTTCATTAGGGGTGTAAATAATTGCTTTGACAACCATTCAGCTGTATTTTAGTTTTGTCACAATTTAATGTAATATTTAATATTTTGGCACTATTCTAAATGCATAAATGTAAAAACTTTTAAAGACATGCTGAGGACACAAATATAAATGCAGGGAAAATATAAAACATAGTGGACATACTGTAGGTTTCACTTTAAAAAGTTCAAAATGTTATTATGGACAAGTACTTGTGATTGCTTTGGATAATAATGCAATAATTTGTAAGTACCTGTGGAGAAAAGTGTCTGCTAAATAAATAATTGTAAAACACAGGATATTATTATAGCAATTATAATCAATTATTAATTTGCATATTCATTACATTGAAACTGCATTCTCAGATTGAAGCCTTTACATCCCTAATGTCATAAATATTAATTAAATTAAATAAACAACTAAAATAAATAAATAAGCAAAAATATAATAAATAAATAAATAAATATGCAAATTACTCAGTAAATGAATAAACTGGTGAATATTTAAGTAAATAAATAAATGATTTTTGCAGCTATTTTATAGTCAGAAGAAGAATTATTGTGGAATTATAGAAACTTTTAAAACTTTTTCAAGCTAGCATCCCAAAAACATATCAATCACCAATAAAATCTTTAAAAAAAAAAAAAAAAAGAATTAATTTTGTTTCTTAAATCATGCTAAACGTATTTTTGTGTTGGTCCGACTAATGCACGTCATAGAGTACTATTGTAAAGACCAGCTGATGCCGATGTCAATAAGGTCAACGACTCTTTTAATTGAAAGGTGGAACCTTCTTTTCTACAGCCGCTTTTCAATTAAAAGAGTCAATCGCCTTATTAGGGCTTCGCCTTAGTGATTTCTCATGTGGCTTGCCTCCTTATATCACCTCTAGTTTATCAATGCCATCTAGTTGAAAGAGATGCATGCTGCAAAATTCAGATTTATTATTCTAAAAGTCTTCAAAATGAGGGAACACCCTAAGGCTTGAGAAAAACCCTTAAAATAAAGAGTCTATTTAAAAAAAAGTGTGCTGCCAATGTTCTATTCCATCAATTTCCCCTCAATTGCTGTGTTTGTTCCACTCAGGGAATCTAAACAACCTTTAGTCAATCGCTTAAAAGTTTGAATCCGTTTCTCATGTCTTCGTACTGTGCTGTTTTTGTCTAAGAGCATTTAGACTGATGTTTGGCTCTTAAAACCTCTTCAAGAAGCTCAGAAGAATGTTAAAGAATGAAAAATAAGTGTGGACGGTCAAGTTGAAAAGAGTGCTTTGTGGAAGTTTTCTTAAATATCAAACATTTGCATAAATTGACTCATTTTCTTGTCATAAAAACAACAAAGTTTCTTTGAGGAAAAACTGAACAGCAAAAAGACCAAAACTGTCTGTCAAAATTGTTTCAAAAACATTTTATCACTGACATCATGAATTTGATCTTAAAAACTATAGTTTTCAAGAGGGTAAATGCAATGCATATGCACATTCAAGAGTAAATAAACTATGTAAAACGCAACTGACAACATATACTTCTACAGCTGCCATAATTAGAGTTACAGATTCTCCCATTCATTTTTATGAGTGCTTCGTCTCCTCCCTCCTCCTGTCTCTGACCCAACCTTTATTCCAGCAGAGCCACACTAAACAAACCAATTTCATTTCATTTCATTCTGACTGTCATTTCAGACTGCTTCATTCAAGTTGAAAAATAATATTTTTAATGTACTTGAGAATGAATATGTTTACAGCAGCCTCTGCAGAGCTAAACATGATTAAAATGACTGACAATCCTGTCAAATGGAACATAAGGCTGTGGATGTATATGTGTTTGTGTGTAGGCCTATAAGGAATTACTGTAATTAGCTCTGGGTGCTTTGAGATCATCCAGAGTCTTCAGCCTGCCAAAATCTTCTCAAACAAACCATATTAAAGAAAACATGAAAAGAGGAAGGGGAAGGGGAGGGGGAAGAGAGAGTCTTTTGCTGTAATGAATGCATAAAAGTGTGCAAAATGCTTCTCATGCTAAAATTCAGATGGACAAATTAAAAAAAAGAGAAATTTGTTTTGGAATGTTGTTGAATACAGACAAAGAGATTATGAAGGGAAGAGACATATAAAGATAAATGGGAGAAACCGTAGCTGTAACCCTGCCTTGAAATTAAAAGTTGTCTTTTTGATAGTTTGTTGATTTATGCTATAACATGCATGCACATTAGCTGGACCAGCATGAAAAATACATCTTATCTACGTGATTTGAGCTGAACGAAGCAGTAAAAATAAAATAAACAGCAAAAAGGAGTGTAAAAGTAGTCCATATCGTTCAAAGTCTTCTGAAGTTTTAAACTATAGTTTTTTGTGAGGAACAGACAGAAATTTCAACTCTTAAACCAAATATGATGAAATTAGTACAGCTGTAATACCTAGATGTGCTTTTCAAATCAAAGGAAAAAAGTAATGTGCCACATTCTGGTCAGATGTTAGTGGATCGTGTTGACCTGCGGTTACTCTGCTAGGACACCTGTGTGAACTTGTGGCAAACTGACAATTTTAAAAATATCCACTAAAAATGCCCAAAACACCAGTTGATCAAGAAGAAGGAAAAAACAAAACAAAAAGAAGTTCCCTGCAGGTTTTGAGAGTCGGGGAGGTTATGACAGCGGTGAGAACAATAAGCAGAGATTCATCTCAAACACACACTCACACACACAAAGTGCTCTTTCCCCAGATACCATCACAATGCAGCCGCTTCATCATCTTTAGTCTCTTTACTGCAGTTCCTCACTCTCACCAGAACTGCCTGATGTCAACAAATAACTGCAATGACAATGCTTTAATGCCAAAGGCATTAACACTGGTGCCAGTTGACTATTTTTTATTTGATTATTTGTTTATGTATTTAAATTGTTCAAATATATTTTCATTTAATACATTTTTAATACTATATTTTTAATTATATTATTTTTTTATTATGATTTTTACTGTCATATGACATGTTAATTTCTAGGGTTTTTTTAAGATCATTTTTACTTTTCTTTAATCAATCAATTATATATATATATATATATATATATATGTGTGTGTGTGTGTGTGTGTGTGTGTGTGTGTTATATACATATATGAGTTACATACATATATACATATATGTAATACAACATAATAGAAAACTACAGAGAATATTAATGAAATCAAAATTATTTACCTATTGCTTAATATACAAATAATAAATTTTAAAAAACAATTAGCACACATAAAAGCAGATTTTAAAATAATTTTAGTTTAATTTTTAACAATTATTATGATTAACAATTATTATTTTTTATTATT
>JAFVLL020034103.1:0-49299 GCA_021397915.2 Tor tambroides
GCTTGCGATGTTTTTACTTCTCAAGCGTCACGTCCGCTCTTATTTGCGTTTCTGTGCAAATATGAACGGAACGCAAATACTTGCTGTGGTCAGTCGTGCGATTAAACGACTAAAACCATCTATGAGACTCACTCGAGTTCGTCCACGTATCTAGCTTAGCTATAAATAGAGGCTGTTCACTTTAAAATGATTTTTCGAAGTTGTAAACAAACATTATTGGCGTACCCTATGATTTACAAGAAAATAGTAGGCCTATTTCAGTCTTTCTGCTTCAAAATTTCATGTAATTCAACGTTGCTTGCTTTCTTTATAAAGAATGATAGCAATTTCTGAGTTAAAATTGTTACTACACACGTTTTCAGTGTAATAGGCTACTACTAAACTAACTAATGTCTAGGTGTGGTTTATTAAAACATTCTATGATATATAAACAAGCAATGGGTTTGTTTCATTATTAATAGTTTAAATAACTTTCAGTACTAATTCATTAGCAAACATAATATCACTGATACTTGAGAAATGGGACAAAACGTCACAATTTAACCTGCCAAAATATAAATAAACAAGATTTTTTTTTTTTTGTCTGTCTGTGGTGACAGTTCAATAGATGGGGCTAAAAATCAATTCTGTGGTCTCAATTCATTAATTTATTGAAAATGTGTATCACATGCAAACATAAGTGAATACCTCTGAACAACTTGGACAGATCCAAAATGAAAAAAAAAATAGGCCTACTCAAAAATCAATGATGTAATGCTTAACAGATCTGGTTTGGCAACTTATGTTTGACTGCAGTTGAATGGCAATATTTGATATGATAATCAGTTTTATGTGTGCCATTTATATTCCCAATAGCTGTTATCTTTTGTAAAGTAACATTTGCAAAACATTTGACATTCAGGATCCTGTTCCAGGTGGACATGACCACATTTTCAAACAGCAATGACCCGAGTGCTTGATCAATCCCAAATCAAAGCGTTCTCCTGACATCAGTCTGGCAAACAAGCCACGCAGATGTCCCTCTTGATCACAATACGAGACAAACACACTTATCACTCACAGAAAACCATCATCATCATTACGGATGGGAAATAAAAGCCTTTAGCTGACACTCAGGCTTTTTGCTCGTGTTTATGTTTGATTCGCATTATAAAGCCAATTCACCCCTGCAGGGCAAAGGTCCCGCAGACATTATCTCCTTTTGCACATCTGTTTGAGGAGGCATTACTTCATTTACTGAAGTCAATAAAGATGAGCTTAATGGTCATGGCGGCTTTACGGTTTTGTTTATAGCTTTTAAAGCTCGCACAGTTCAGAGGTTCGATTCAAAGTAGGTTTTGCGGTTTTATTCAGGCTTGTGATCTGATTGGCAAAGGTGAACTGGAATATGTAATTGATTGGTCGCTGTAGTTCCTCAATCTACTGAGCCATTGATGCCTAAAAATGAGCACATTGCACAATAGAGCAGGTGAAGCGGAGACGGTCCCATCAGAGGCTGATTGTTTTTGCTCGGTCACCTAAGTGAAAGCAAATTAAATTACATATCATGTTCCTCGGCAAAAGGCGGCGGTGGCTGTTTCTGTGGCTTGTTGTTGCACGTTTGCTTGGAAACCAAGGTGGTCATTACCATAAATGATTTCTAAGGGTTAGATCTGAGAGATACGTGTTTTTGTGCATGTGTGGTCTTGATCGGACACTTCATGCATGTTTTAGTGACTGTCAATTGCCTCACAGGTTGTTAATTGGAATGTGAATTGCACACGGTCATACAACAGGAATTTTCTTAGTCCAAAAAACAAAAACATAATTGCATCATTAATTGTGACAAACTTTGCTAATTTATTTCCTTATATGCAGTCAGTAAATACTGACACACAAAAAGTAAGGCATTTTAATTTGACAACTACATTGTTTTCAAATCATATTTTTAATCCACTGATTATATGCTGATTTTTTAGGTAAATTAAAGCTTTATGTTCTCAAATTTTTGGATTAAAAAATTATTACATTAAAAGATTAAAAAAATCTATAGATCCTTGCATTCAAATTTGAATTGTAGTTCTGAAGTCTGTCTGAAACCTCAATTCAAATTCAGTTCAAATTCAGGAATTAAAAATGCATTCTCAAATGATTTCTGAACAGTGCACAATACTGGTGTCGAATCTGATAGTAAACCTGTCTGATTTTTGCACAGTTTCCAAATCCCCAGAGATTCCTTTGGGCTATAAATGCTGACGTTTGTTTATCATGCATGGAAACGTCATCGTGGTGGACAGCCGGTCAACCGTGACACCACCACAGCCAGAAACCTGATGACTTTACTCCTTTGTGTACTCACTGCTGTGAAATGTCACATTCTGTCTTTAGTATTAAAAAATTATCAGTGTCAATTTAAGAATAACTGACAGTATCTTCTAATTTATTATTGCAATGCTCTTTTCAAGGACTCTAGACTTTGCTCGTTGTTGACACGTCTTCACATACACACACACACATGCTGACTGCAATGATATTCTCCATGTTGACACATTTTGCTCTTCCTTTCTTTAGTTAGGAGAAATTATTATGATTGTCCTGAATTAAGATTTGTCTCATTTGCTCTTTAAGAGAGATAGAATTGTTTCATCTAAAGTGTATAAGAGTTTCCAGTGATCTGATCTCACATGTGTCTTCTCTAGAATTTCAGTAGAAGTCTCAACCATGTCTCAAATTGTACTCAGGTTTGTCTACAATCTAAATATCATCTTAATAAGAATTCTTCCAAGATCACATGATCTGCTATGTACATTCATACTCCCAGCTAACGCAAACATGTTCTAAGAATGTTTTGCTAACATTCCCATTATGTAAAGAAAGTGTTATTTCTGAATGTTCTCTGAAAATGTTTTAAAACCCTTTTTTTCTTGGTTATGCGAATGTTTAGGGAGCATTCCATTTTATCATTTTGCAAATATTAAGAGAATTAATGTTTCATACAGATTCAGATTCGTCCAAAACATTATTAAAGACCAGATAACTTTGACTGACCGTTCTATTAACGTTACTGGAAGAACATTTGTTCATAACTTTGAAAGAACTTTTCTGTTCTAAGAATGTTTTGCTAATGTTTCTATTATGTTGATTCTACCAAATGTTACTTCTGAATGTTCTCTGAACTTTTTGTGGTTATGCGAACACTCATTCCATTTTATAGATTTCCAAACATTACGGGAACGTTGCTTTTGAATGTTGTCTTAACAGTAGTAACAATTAACAAACATTAGAAAAACATGCAACTAAACCATGAACAATGCATAAATAACATTTTTGTGCTAACATTTTAAGAACATTATTAAAGACTAAATAACTCCTGCAGATAACAAAAATACTGTATGTTCTAAGAATGTTTTGCTAAAGTTATTAAAACGTTATTTTTGAATGTTCTCTGAACATTCAAAACGTCCAATTTTAAATTTTTTTAAAATAATATTTGTATAACCCAAGAAAAAAAACAGTAAGAGAACATGCAACATTTTGTGAATATTATTTTTATATGTTTTCTGGACATTTTGAAACAAATAGTAACATTTAAAAACTGGAAGAACGTTTGTTTGTTACTTTGAGAGAAGATTGCCAGAACATTAGCCAAAGTTCTGCTGAGAACGTTCCTTGTTAGTTGAGTTACTCTAAATGACAACTCTTTACTCATTTGTGTCTGCTGTTACGTCTCCTCAAACATTTTATTTGAGAGTAAAGCTTATGCTTATGTAAAACTTTCTTTTAAGTCTCTTGAAATAAGAAAAAGCAACTTCGGTTGAATGAAGTTTTCTTCTGGCATGTTTTGCAGTGTGTAGCGGATACAGGGAACTGGACTCTGATGCAGTGATAGATTAGCGTTAGATCAGGTTGCTGGATGGACGCTGTTTAGATACTTGTTTTGGCTTAAAACTTCATGAGATGTTAATATATGACACTGAAATCATGCTTGAACTGGCATGAAACCTGTTTGGCCATGTTTTGCAGTTTTTAATAACCTAACAACACTACTTCACATTTATGTGTTTTGAAGTTAAAGCAATATGTTTCCAAACACAGAGAATCTGGAGAAATGCAGATCAACAAACGCAAACTCTGGCCATTAAACAAAACAGCCTGGACAAACAAAGCTAAAACCCAAATGAAAGGTGGAGTGGGTGGAACCAACAATGAGTGCTTAAGGTTAAAAGCAAGTCCAGGAGTGGTGGAGGCATGTGACGTGGCCTTAAATAGACACGCTGTGAGAGGAAATTTTGGACCGGCCTCAAAATGCCAGTCCATTCATCCGCTCAGGTGTGTCAAATACCACAGGACATGAGTCAATGAGCCTGCAGTCTGTATAAACCTGGTTTAAAGAGAGCAGCCATTTCAGTTCACCTTGAGAAAACATGAACTGTGGGAAATGCCTTTGAACAGATGACACAATATACTACCAGTGCAGTGCATTGTTGCATTACTCCTAATAAAATAAACAATAGCATTACGTCAATCATTTTTATGCAAAGTAATGCTAACCCGGACAAGATTTATGTATAATGCTATAATTCATGTATATTATTATTATATATCATGTAAGAGGCAGAACTGGTTTCAACATTGATAATAATGAGAAATGTTTCTTGAGCAGCAAATCAGCATATCAGAATGATTTCTGAAGGATCATGCGACACTGAAGACTGGAGTAATGATGCTGAAAATTCACCTTTGATCACAGGAATAAACGATTTTACGATATATTCACGTAGAAAACAGTTAGTTTAAATTTAATATTTTACAATATTATTGTTTTTACTGTATTTTTGATCATATTAATGCAGCCTTGGTGAGCATTAAACAAATCTTACTGACTCCAATTTTTTGAATGGTAGTGTGCCTCAGTGACAGTATTTTTAGATCATGTCTGTAAAATCCTGTTTTGACAGAAGCTTTTCAAAAGCTTGTCGGATAATGTTGTGGATGTGATGTAAAGGTGATGTTTTTAGTGTTGGCTCAATCACTGCTGCTTTTCCTCACTGAGGGACACCCAGGGGACTAGCAGGTGTTTTTTTATTCAAAGTAGTATTGTCTTTTGCTGTGAATAAGTTTTGTAGTTTGCCTGCGGTGACTAGTCACACTGGATGCAGAGTAGACAGTTTTGTTCTTCATATAACGGCGACAATCTTTTTAGAACAGTTACCGTTTTTCTTAGCTTTTTTAGATTTAGTATTTTTAATGACAATGGTTTAATGGATGAATGAATGTGCAAAGTAACTTTTAGTGGTTTAGGATGCTAATACACTGAAATAAATGGGTGTAGAAACAATTTTCACTCAGAAATTGCTAGTAAATTTTATAAATAATTACAAAGAAACAGCAAGTAACATTGAATTTAACAACTTTGAAGTAGACAGACTGAAATTGTTAAACATACTCCATTAAACTTTTTTTTTTTAAACTTCGAAAACTATTTTTTTACAGTGTTCATGTAGAACATCCAAGGCGTTTTCTTACCAGCAATTACTCAATTTCCTAATTTCTGCACTTTAAGGTTTCCCATAACAGGAAACATTCTAATAACTTTGACGTTTGTAAAGGTTATGTAAGTGCAATGACAAAGCATTCTTAATTTATGGAATGTTCTTATGATATTTAATATATGTTCTCTTAATGTGGAGATGAAACATTTTTAAAATGGGCATTTTAAACATTTAGAGAACATTCTACAAATGTAACACAAATGTAACATTCTCATAACGTTTTCAAAATGATGGAATGGAATGTTCCTCTAATGTTCACATAACCAAGAAGAAACATTCTTTAAACATAAAAATGTGTTTTATACATTGAGATAACATTTAAATGTAACGTTTTCAAATGATAGAATGGATTGTTCCTATAAAGTTCACATAACCAAGAAGAAATGTTCTTATTAACTATTTCAAGTTTTCATAACTGCTTCAACTGATTCAAATGTAACATTAGCATAACATTTTCAAAATCATAGAACAGAATTTTCCTCTAACATTCACATAACCAAGAAGAAACATTTTTAATACAGAAGAAAAAATTAGGACGTTTTCAACTTTGAAATGTTGGTAACACTTTATTTTAGGGTCTCTTAACTAGTTGATTATTAGCATGCATATTACTAGAATATTAGCCATTTATTAGTAGTACTTAAGCACATATTAATGCCTTATTCTACATCCATAACCCTGCCCAATACCTAAACTTAACAACTACCTTACTAACTATTAATAAGCAGCAAATTAGGAATTTATTGAGGGAAAGGTCGTAATTAATAGTGAATAAGTTTTCCCTATTCTAAAGTGTTACCGAAATGTTTAATGGGAATGTTAGCAAAACATTCGCAGAACATATTTTTGTTAGCTTGGTTCATACAGTTGACATTGAATAACAAACTATTCAGGTTGACAGACGTAGGTGTGAATCTCTTCCGTGTGGTATCAGCGCTATGTGTTTGTGTGATACTGATAAAACTTTACATAGTCAAATGCTTATGTGTTATGTTCTGAGAACAGCCTTTGTTTTTCACTTCGCTTAAGCTTCAGTTTTTGATGAAACAGCTTTCAGATCATTGCAAAGGGACTCAGTGTGGACTCATAGTGCTTGTGTGACTCCAAATGGCCTGTTATATATTTCTATATGTTTTCTATATACGTCTCTGATTGGTCAAAGCGGGCGGTTTATTGTCTGGCTTAAGTGGTCTGTTGTAGTGTGTATTTGTCTAGTTCTTTCTCTTAGAGATGAATGGATAGGTAATGGACAGATTGCTTTCAATCATAAAGCAACAATCAACAGTAGCTGACATTTATTGACATGAGATGATTGAAAAGTAAATTAAAGTTTATATTTGAAGTAAACCGTTGTTCTTGTTTTCATGTGTCTTTTGTGTGAACGACAGCGAGAACATTTGATGAGGCTCTTATCTGCTTTTGACACTCAGACCTCTCTGAATATCGACCGAATGGCAGTGTTACCATCATTGTCACAGCAAGTCTGACATTTCTGAGCAGTTTATCTTGTAAAAACACAGGTAATTTGCTTTAATTTGGTTTTGAGCAGGAGCTAAAACATTGGAAAGTGAAGCTAAAATGAGATTTACTGAAACACACACCACCTGTTTTATTGCTGTTCAAGTAAATGTTTAATGTAAACATGCAACAGATCTTATGATTTTTTTTGAGGGACGGACAGTTTTGAGTTACTTTTTAAGCATTTAGGCTCGTAGCATCAGTTTTGTTTTCTCCAAACAATCCCAGTGATACCGGATATTATCCAGATTAAGGCCAATGAATAAAACACTGTGATAAGAGATACACCACAGATTACAAGCTCTGGATGCACGACTATGTCATTGAGAGGCACTGCAATAAAACCAGAGCATTGCAATCTGTCTCACAAACTCATTTACACACACACGTTTGATTAGCTATATAAATTAGAATGTACCATAGACTTTTATTGATTTTATACTATATAAAGCTATACTATACATACAGTACTAACTCAAACCCTTGATTGCAAAGAAAGCTGAGTTGTTTAAAAAAAAATGAAGCAACCAGCTGCAAAGCATTATTGAGATTTCTCAACTGCAATAGTTGTGCCAACTCATTTTTTGAAAGCTAGACGGCTTGTTTACTCACAATATTTTGAGTCAACTTTCCTCAGCAAGTGTATTAAGCATTTGTTGAAATTTAAATACCTTCTATTTTAACATATTAAAACAAGAAATATTCAAGTCAACAAACCAAATCAAAAGTTTGTTTGAACACTAATCACAGTAATGGTGACTTTATAATCAAAAACACTATAATAGGTGTTTTATAGATGCTTTAATTCTAACTGACACATCCTTACAATTAAATATACAAATCCTTACAGTTCTCCATGTTTTGACCAAACAAGCTAAATTAAATTATTCAAATGCATTTATGCATTTCTTTTTTATAAAGAAAAATGTCTTAAATGGGTCATAAATGTGGTGTCACATGACAGAATTAGTCTATATGCAGTGACCGAATTTGTAGTTTTGCTCCCGTTAAAGTGCTGTTTCTCTGTAATTTGTAATTTAATCTGTAAAGCTGCTCACACTAAATTACCTAAAAGTTGTTTTTATTTACTTTTTTTGTATTCTCAACATTTTCTACATCAGATGGTTCATTCAAATTTTAAAATAGAGTGTGATTTTTTTTTACAGCATGCTTAAAAATAGAATTTAGAATTTTTAGACATTACTTTATGAATTGTTTTTCCAAATAAAAACGTTTCTGAATGTCCCCAAAGGGTCTGTGTGTCAGGTTTATCTCACATTTAGGGGCAATTTTAAGCATGAACATTCAATCTGACCAAATATATGTATATTTTTGATGTAGAGCATCACAAAGACTAGACTATGTCTGCATTCAGAATCTAATACTAGTGTACTTCTTTCTGTGCATTATATATATATATATATATATATATATATATATATATCAGCAGTATGTAGTATACCACAGTAAACATTACAAATAAGTTGTATGCTAATTTTGTCACGTGTCCTCATTACATGTTTAATTCAGAAAGTTTAAATAACACACATACATATGCATTTTTTGCATTTCTTTTTTGCATTTTTAATCTTATTATCTGTTAAAATAATGCCTTTTTGTCCATTTAATTAATAGAGTCAAGGTGGTTATGTTGAATATGTTGAAAACCGCAGTTGATTTTGCTTTTGGGTTTAATCGTTGCAATGGAAATGGAAGGTTGGGCGCGTCGCATTATGGGATACATAACCTTAGTGTGCTCTGGACGTATATTGCACACTTTGGCAAACTTAGAAGGTCTTCTAGGTGTCGTGCAATCAGAAAATTGGCATATTTTACACAGCATCCTTACGGCATACTGTAGAAATAATAGCATGGTATGACATTGTGAATGATTTTTGAGTTTCTGAATCCAGTGAATGTGGATTTGATGATCGAACGTCACTGAAATGAGTCATGATCATTTCATTCAGTTGTAATGGGAAAGACAGCCCTTGGCATCAGTCAGACTGTCTCCTGTACCTCTGACACACCTTTCTCAAGGATTTTAAAAGCAGGTGGACTCCACAAACATGAGTTCAAAGTCCTTTTAAGTTGATCCTCATCTCATTCTGGAAGTGACTAATATTTTATGGTTATACTACTATGACGGCCATACTGTTATGATTGAGTGTACGTGTTTAGTCTATAGTCCACATCCACTCAGCTGACGCTGTTCGTGTTGTTTATCTTTAATTGAGGTTACTGTGTGAATTATACAATGACCTCTGACCTTTTGTTTAGGGTGGATTAAAGCCTAATTATGTGTATAAGAAAAACAGATTTATTTATATCAGCTAGAATGCCACTAACATGCATATAAATTTCTGCTTGTTTATAAACAATGTTTTTTCTAGGGATCTTACATCTTTTGGGTACAAATTTGTCTTCAAAATATGGTTAAGTAGGTACACACACACACACACACACACACACACACAGAGGTTCTCCAGCGATCCAGAAAGACACATGCCCTCTCATCAGTTAAGTGCCGAGCCAGGGAGTTTATTTGTGTGTAAAGCCTCAGAGTGTGTAATTAATTAAGCGTCTGAAAAATGTCCATGTCCTGAGGAGAGGCAGGTCTTGTTTCAGACTGGGCTGTCAGCCCGCTGTTGTCTGCTCCAGCATCTTTACGGGACAGCGGACAGCAGAGCAGATAAAACCAAAACAACACTGCGGTTCATCACACCCCGGTACCGTGGTAAAACAAGCTTAGTGAGGCATTTGATACACTTCATAAGCTCAGATAGTGATGAAGACTGTCTGTGTAATAGAAAATGTTACAAAACCTTGAGATAACATTGTATAAAATTTGCATGTATGTTTTTATATGTTCCTAAAATGTCAATGGAACATCCTTTTGATGGTATTAGTATTTAACGCAAGTCCTCACAATGAAGTGAGAAAATGTACAACATTAAGATTTTTTCCCCGCGGAAATTGTTTTTATAATTCCTAAATGTATCAGTTTTTAGTTTTGAGTAAGTCAAATAATGTGGATGGCATGATGTATTTTTAAACAGTAGTTTTAGTAGTTCCAACTCTAAATTCTGAGGCTATGAAGCTGATGTAAATGCTGATAAATGTTATGCTAACGTTTAAATAACGTTATTCTCAAATTATGAAAGCTGGATAGTTTAATGCTAGTTTTATCAACATGGAGTGATTAGAAAGTGTTTTTAACAAATATTAATGTCTAAAAACCAAAAATACACATTTTTCTGCATGTTGATTAGTCAAGAGTTATATATAACACAAGACTGTCCATGTAACATGAAATGTTCCAAAACGTTGGGTTTTATAAAAACTTTGCATTGTGTAAATGCTGTGTATGTTTTTAAATATTCCTAAAATGTTAATGGAACGTCATTTTGATGTTAATATTTAATTCAAGTTCTCACAGTATATTAAGTAAAGATCATGTTCCATGAAGATATTTTGTAAATTTCCTGCCATAAATATATCAAAAAGTAATTTTTGATTAGTGCTAAGAATTTCATTTGGACAACTTTAAAGGCGATTTTCTCAGTATTTTGTTTTTTTTGCACCCTCAGATTCCAGATTTTCAAATAGTTGTATTTCAGCCAAATATTGTCCTAGACTATATAAATCTCAATTTCAAAAAATTGACCCTTATGCCTGGTTTTGTGGTTCAAGAGTCCCCCCCCCCCCCACAAAAATTAATAATAATTCCTAAATGTCTTAGTTTTTAGTTTTGAATAAGTCAAATAATGTGGATGACATGATGTATTTTAAAACAGCAGTTTTAGTAGTTCCAACTCAAAATTCTGAGGCTTTAAAGCTGTTGTAAAATGCTACTTAACGTTATGCTAACATTTAAATAACATTATTCTCAAATTATGAAAAATGTTATGCTACTTCAATCAACAGAGTGATTAGACAATGTTTTTGAACATAAATTTGACTAGGGATGCACGATATTATCGGACCAATATCGGAATCGGCCGATAATGGCTTTAAATGTAAATATAGGCATCGGCCCAATTTGAAAAATTATGCCAATATGTCTTGCTGATAAGAGGAATACATTAACTCACGTGTGCTCAGGGTGTGCTAGCGATTAGATCATGTCAGCATTGTGACTCATTCTTGAAGCAAAGTTTTGCCTGAATGGTGATTAGATTCACTGTTTTGGATTAGTGCATTTAAACTGAGAATGCATGTACAGAGTGTTTGGTGTGTGATAGAGTAAACAGTAATAGCACGTGCAGCGGCAGCCTGCCCAGGGTCCTAATGTCCATTTGGTAAGGAGTTTTAATTCCGTAGGGGGCGCTGTTGGCCTACTTCTAATAAAATGAAAGCAAAGTACACAAATAATATTTAGACTGTGTTTCTGATTAAATAAAACAGTAATTGATGCCATAAAATCATGAGTATGTTTTGATTTAAAGGTCAGAAGCTATAGCTTACATGAACAAACAAAAAAAAAAAAAACACAAACATGAGACTTAAATTGAATAATTTTATATATACAGATTTATTCATTAGTGTGTAATATGTTATATTTTTTAAAACAAATTATGAGCTCTAAAAGATTTTCAGAATCTTTTTCTTTTGCTTTAGACCATTTACAAATGTTACACCATAAAATAAAATATTAAGGTTACCACTGCATCGTTCTGATATAAAAATAAAAATCCAGTGATTAATATGTAGTTTATTTATAGTTATTTTCAAATCTTCAATGTACTGTCATTTTAAGAACTTTATTATTGTTTATTTAATTCTAACAAATAAGTTCTTGTTAAAAACTAACCAAAATTAAAACTAATTAAAGCGGTATCGGCATCAGCTGTCGGCCAAAATGAGTTGAAAATTTGACCTTTGAAAACAAATAATACATGCATATTGATTATTGAAGAGCTGAGCAAATTGCAGACAGGATGCAGACAATCAGTTCATGCTCTGTTTGATGCATTTACGGTTCTTCAAAGGAGTCATGTGCCTCAAGAGTCACACAGAGATGAATTATTCACAGCGGCCAGGACAGAGAAAGAAAGAAACAATGGAAAGGCCTTTGAAAGAGAGAAGGGAGAAGGGTGGAGGCGTGGAAAACAAAAATAGCATGATGATTAGTGAGAGATTAAGACAAAGTAAACTGACAAGTTAAAGAGGTAGTTAATGAGTCATTAGTGCATTACTGTGGAATTCGGGTCAGACACACCCTGTTTAGGCAGATATTACAGTGCAAAAATGATGATTGGTTTTACTGTAATTGCTGTGCCGTGTGTTTCATGTCCTGTGGTGGAGTTTGGTGTTAATGATGTATTCTGTCGCTCTCTCTTTGTTGCAGGTGGATGTCGTAGAACATGAATGCTTTGAGGACCCCAACAAAACCAAACAAGTAAGTTTTAAACTCGATTCATACTCTTATACACATTATATGAACGGAGTTGCTTTTAACTATGCAGGCTTAACTTGTTGGTGTTGAATTTCATGATATGTGAGAACAATTCATAACACAACATGAGTACAAAATTTTGAAAAGATTCTCACTGAGCAAGTTAGTTAAAGGAATGGTTCAATCAAAAATGATCTGACATTATACTCACCCTGAAGGCCATTCAAGATGTAGATGAGTTTGCACCCTCATTCCATCACTTGCTCAGCAATGGATCCTCTGCAGTGAATGGGTGCCGTCAGAATGAGAGTCCAAACAGCTGAGAAAAACATCACAATAATCCAGACCAGTCCAGTTTATCAGTTAACATTTTGTGAAGCGAAAAAGCTGATGTTAACTGATGGACTGGAGTGGTGTGGACTTGTGGATTATTGTAATGTTTTTATCAGTTGTTTGGACTCTCATTCTGACGGCACCCATTCGCTGCATAAGATTCATTGGTGAGCAAGTGGTGTAATGCTAATTTCGGATAAAAACCCAAAATCCATCTATATTTTGAATGGTACATTTTCAGTAAATTTTCAATTTTGGGAAATATTTCAAACTATAATCACCTTTGCAGTGAGGTGTGTTACGAAATGCAAAAGGACAGCGCACTTACGGTGCATTAGCTCAATGCATTTGTGTACTTTCAAATAGCATGTTTCTGGCATTATATGCATGTAAAATGAATGTAACTTTTATTAAAGTTTTTTAAGACCTACACACACCTAACCAAACATCTCCTAGTTAGTGATTTTTTTGTGAGATTGTGTGTGTATATATTACAGTCTTAGTTAACAGAGCAGCACTGTTTGGGAATGTTTGCCTTTCCTGCCCTGTTGGAAACAACCTGTCTCTGTCTCTCTCTCTCTCTCTCTCTCTCTCTCATACCCCCTTCCCTCACTCCCATATGCTCTCACAACCTGTAGATCTTTCTAATCAGTCTTGCTCAATCTGTGTCCAGTGTTCACATTAGACCAGGAGAGTGAGTGTGTGGCGTCTAGAGTATTTAAATCAAAACTAGGCTGTAAAATAATGAAGAGCAGACATCGTCCTCCACCCTCCTCATCCTCCTCTGCTCTTCTTTGCAGTGGGGTGGCCAGATCGGACAGCAAGATCAGTGCCAAAACCCTGTTTGGTAAGTAAACGTCATATTTATTTGTGAATTAAAGGTACTGTGAGCTATTTCATCCTTTTTGCTTATAAAATAAAATAAAATAAAATATAATATTTGATGTAAGATAAAATAATAAATTTTATTTTTAAAGTAAAATAAAAATAAATTATTTTATTTCAGCAAGGTGATTTTAGCCATTTTATTTTTTAGACATTTAATTATTTTAAATATATAAAATAGCTAAAAGCACCTTTAACATGTTTTGTAAACTTTAAGTTGTTATGGTAAAAAATAAAAATAAAAAAAACTTAAACAAATATGATTAGCCTTATTTATGAAACAAAATATACTTGTTTTTAAATAACATAAAAAATAAAATGATTTTAATTTAAATACAATAAAATGTTTTTTTTTTGACTAAGAAAAATAAAAATTATTTAATTTTAATTTAAATATATATAACTTTAACATGTTTCATATGCTTTAATAAGTTGCTACGGTAAGTATTACTGAATGCGCTAAAACAAATATGATGAGCCTTATTTATGAAACAAAATACTGATTTTTAAATAAAAGAAACGAAAATATTTCACTTTAAATACAATAAAATAAATTATTTTACTTTAAATATATAAAATAGAATAGCTTACTGCACCTTTAACATGTTTTATACTCTTTATTAAGTTGGTAAAAAAATTAGCTACAAATACTTGTTTTTAAATTCAGTCCTTCGCTAATTTTTGCAGTGAAATCAATGCAACAATTCATGCAAGAACAGTTTTATAAATTCGTTCCGCTTGTATAAGGCCCAATGTATATCTGTAACATAGCTGTGTATGGATGTGGTTTATTGCGTGTTTCTATGGCTCTTCCCTCCTCTATGACATCACATCCTGTTTCCTTTGACATGACAGACAGAGCGTCACTGTATGATATGTAAACACACTGGTCGTACAGTAGGACATTTGCATGAATATCGCGCACACTCTCAGCGCTCACAGGCCTTGCTGCGATTCAGCTAAACCATAACAATCAGACGTTTGCCTATCAAATGAGTGTGCCGGGATATTTCAGATTGACCTCACACTATTGAGGTCATGAGTTACAGAGAAATCACTTATACTGGGAACCATTTACTTTGTGTATTTTACTTATTAATGTTATTGATATATAGACTTATAGGCTTCAATCGATGTAGGTCACATGTCGGGTGACCTTACATCTCCTTTTCCCAGACACATCCTGGCCTAAATTGGCAAAAATGTCTGGATTTGTTTTTTTTGTTTTTTCTTATCAACAGTCTCTCTGCAGTCCTCATACATTATTTGTATGTGTATTTGCATTTGACTGTTCTCTGTAGATCCTGCCTTCTTGCATGCCATGATTGGTCGATTATGTACAATGCCTGCATGCTATTGGTCAAACTACTTATTAGTCATTACCTTCAGTAAGTATGAAAACAACAACAGCAATTTAAGTCAATGCTTGTTTGTTTAGGAAAAAGAGGACATAAGGTTACCGTAATCGCAGGTGTGTGTGTATATCAGCTATTTTACAAGGACTTCAAGCAGGATTTAACCAATCAGATCAGCCGTAGCTGTTTTAGAACGAAAGGTTTAACATCATAGTTTACTTTAATTATGAACAATTAAAAAATTTGAATGTCAAAATTATGGAAGCTTATTTTTGCCAAGTAATAAAAAAATTAAAGAATTAAAAGAATTAAAGAAAAGGTAAATGGACTTTTTTCACAATTCTGGCTTTTTTATGAATTCTGAGTTGACATATTGCAATTCTGTTTTTATTTTTGTTTCCGCCACAATATAATGAATGAAAAGATAAGTCTGACTTTTTATCTTACAATTTGGACTTCTCATTCTTCTCAGAATTTATACCTGACATTTCAGTTTTTTTTTTTTGCAATTGCAAGTTTGTATCTCACAATTGAGACATTTCTTTAATTTCTCACAATTAAAATGTTTCTTCTTAGAATTATAAATTTATATCTCACAATTTAAACTTTTTCTCACAATTGCAAATTTCTAACTTCCAATTCAGACATTTATTTTCTGAATTATGAATTTATATCTGACAATTCAGAATTTTTTTCTCACAATTGCAATTTTATATCTCACAATTTAGACATTTCTTCTCAGAACTGCAGGTTTATCTCAATTCTGACTTTTCTTCTCAGAATTATGAAATTATATCTCACAATTCAAATTATTTTTCTCACAATTGCAAAATTCTACCTCACAATTCAGACTTTTCTTCTCAGGATTATGAATTTATATCTGACAATTCAGAATTTTCTTAGAATTATGTATTTATTTCTCACGATTCAAACCTCTCTTTTCAGAATAATGAATTTATATCTCCCAATTCGAACTTTTTTTCTCACAATTGCAAATTTCTACCTTACAATTCAGACTTTTCTTCTCAGAATTATGTATTTGTTTCTTACAATTCAAACTTTTCTTAGAATTATGAATTTGTATCTCACAATTCATATTTTTTCTCAGAATTTTATCTCAAAATTGTGAGAAAGAAAGCCTAAATTAAGATAAAAAGTTGCAATTACCTTTTTTATTTTATCCCTTGGAAACAAGCTCCCATACTAAATAACTTTTTTTTCCCCCACTATAAAGAATCTTTTGTGCAATAAAAAGGTTCTATGGATGTTAAAGATTCTTTATGGAACCTTTATTTTTTTTGAAGCATATGGAGCAGATATCTACACTCTTAAAAGTAAAGGTGCTTAAAAGGTTCTTCACAGCAATGCGATGCAATGATTTTTGGTTCCACAATGAATCATTCAGTCAAAGGTTCTTTAAAGAACCATCTCTTTCTTACCTTTTTATAATCTGAAGAACCTTCTTTTGCCACAAAGAACCTCTTGTGAAACAGAAAGGTTCTTCAGATGTTAAAGGTTCTTTATGGAACCATTTAGACAAAAAAGGTTCTTCTATGGCATCGTGAAGCACCTTTATTTTTAAGAGTCTATGCTTATATAGTCATGAATGGACTTTATTAGTGCGAATAGTGGAGACATGAGTACTGAATTTGAATAATGCTAACTTTAATGCGTGGAGCAGGGTGTTTGTCATACGCCTGTCGTCATGACGACTAGGGGTGTGTATATGTGTGTCTTCGGGGGTGTGCGTCTCGTCCTAAATATACACACAGTCTGCCTCTGTGCCCAGCCGGGTGTGTCTGGAAAAAGGGGGCGTGTGCTCAACCCAGTCTGACATGTACATAAAAGAGGCTTTTGAGCTTTAGAGAAAACGAGAATGAAGTAAGAGAGGGCAACATGCAGAAGACAAGAGAGATCCTCTCTGCTTCCTTTTTTTAAATGCAATATTTATCATTTACCAGAAACTCAAACTCTTAAAGAACCTTGGTTGATGGCTTATTGTAATGAGTCTCAGGTCGAGGGAGAAACAGTGACAGTGTTTTGACAGTTGACTGATGGGTTTTGGAAGGTGTTCACCTACTGTACAGTAATACTAGCTCAAGACGAACATGTCCAGTTCATATTTCAACCCATGAGAAAATAATAAGAACTTATATTTTGCTTAAAGAAAACAAAACCTATTTTAGATTTAAAAAATAATTTTAATGACAAGCGAAATTTTCAAAATCTCATTACTGTAATGCAATTGGATATTTTTATTTTTTTTTACATAAATAAATAAACTAACAAGCAAACAAACATATTAAATAATATATAATTATTTTTGCATTACAGTATTGAGAGTAAAAATATTTTGCATTGATTTTTTCTTTCTGGATCTTTGAATTTAAAGGGATAGTTCACCCAAAAATGAAAATTCTGTCAACATTTACTCACCCTCAAGTAGAGTCCAAACCTGTATGAATTTCTTTGTTTTGCCGAACACAAAGTAAGATATTCTGAAGAAAGTTTGTAACCAGGCTGTTTTGGGGGACCATTGACTTCCATAGTAGGAAAAAAAATACTATTGGAGTCAATGGTGCCCCAGAACTGCTCTGTTTCCCACATTCTTCAGAATATTTTGCATTGATTTTAAAAAATAAAATAAAGTACATAGAAAAGTCACAATCAAAATATTTTAATAAACCTAATTTTCATGATGCAATTCATCATTTTCTTATGTCTTTAGAAATTGGGATGAAATATGACCAGGGTATGTTCTTTATAGGCTTTGTGCAATTTACTTGTGTGTTTATGTGTGTGTGTGCATTTATGCACCTGAGTCTTACATCACAGACACAACATGTTTTTATGTTTTTGTGTTCTGCACTCTGCCAATGACCCATGGGATGGTACACAGTCCTGCCAAGGGAACACAAATGAACACATGCAGAGTCAAATCTGATGCTCTTGCAAAGTTTCACATTTCTGTTTGCTCATACACACTGAGCCATGCCTTTAAATCTGTTCCTGTGGTTTGGTTTTATTGTGTCGTGTACTCGGTTAAAACCTCACTTCACATCAGCCTTCTGCAAACCAGTCCATGCAAAAAAAAACAAAAAAAAACCCCAGCAGAGTCATGCTCGCAAAGAGGCCATGCAAATGAGGTGGAACGCTTCAAACCCCACACACTTATCACATCATCACAGATAAATGAGTGAAAGACATTGTCTGGTAAGATTGACTGGCTCAGGACAGCATTATGAGTGCTGGACTCCTGTAAACAGTAATGTAATATGTTAAATCTAGTCTTCTTTCTATGGAAGCCTGTTTCCCTGGTGGGATGAAAAAAAAAATTTAATTAAAAGGTAATTGTGATTTTTTTTTTAAATTCACAATATGGATTTTTTCCCTCGTAATTCTGAAAAAAGTCACAATGTTAACTTACAATAGCAGGATACAAACTTGCAATTCTGAGACGGAAAGTTGGAATTTTGAGATTACAAAAACAAAACAAAATTCAATTTGCTTATTTTTTTCTTTGATGGAAACAAAAAAATTGCAAAAATTTCAAGATGTAAACTCAGAATTATGAGGAAAAAAAGTCAAAATTGCAAGACAATCTTTGAATTTTGAGATGTAAACAATTGTGAGATATAAACTTAGAACTTTAATGTAAATTTAGAATTGCGTGATGTAAATTTACAGTTGTGAGATGTAAATTTATAATTGTGAGATGTAAATTTAGAATTGTGAGATGTAAATTAGAATTGTGAGATGTAAATTTAGAATTGTGAGATGTAAATTTAGAATTGTGAGATGTAAATTTAGAAATGTGAGATGTAAATTTAGAATTGTGAGATGTAAATTTAGAACTGCATGATGTACATTTAGAATTGCGAGATGCAGATGTAGAATTTCAGGATATAAACTTGGAATCGCAAGATAGAAACTTAAAATTGTGAGATGTAAATGTAGAATTGTGACATGTAAATTCAGAATTGTGAGATGTAAATTTAGAACTGCAAGACAAATTTAAAGATTTTTTGGCATTTTGCCTTTTATTAAGATAGTATAGAGTAGGAGTATAGTATAGAGTAGACAGGAAGCGAAGTGAGAGAGAGGGGTGTGGGATCGAGAAAGGCCCTCAAGCCGGGATTCGAACTTGGGACGTCCGCAACGCAATGGAACTGTGTCAGCACACTGCTCACAAGGCTACTGGTGCCGACACAAGACATAAATTTAGAATTCCGAGATATAAACTTAGAATTGCGAGATGTAAATTAGAATTGCAAGATGTAAATTAGAATTGTGAGATGTAAATTAGAATTGTGAGATGTAAATTCAGAATGGTGAGTTGTAAATTAAGAATTATGTGATATAAACTTAAAATGGTGAGATGTAAAAAAAAAATTGTGTGATATAAATTTATCAGAAGAATTCAGGTCAGAATTCTGAGTTTATATCTTGCAACTTTTTTCTCAGAATTGCAAGATAAAAAAAAGCTGCAGTTACCAACTTCTTATTTTTTTATCCTGTGGCAGAAAAGGGCTTCTATAGCTTTCCGCTTCTCTCATTTACTTTCACCTTCTGTCCATTTTCCGATGGTCAGGATCTGTGCTGGTGATGGTTAGAGGTCACTCTTGCCATATGACAAATTTCCATACAGTAGCAACCACCCAAAACACCCTAGCAACCGCGTAGTAATGCAACACCCCTGTGGTTTAATATATATATACTGTTGACTGTGCTTGTTAGAATGGTGCTTTGAAACTGTAAGCGCAGAGGATGCTGCGTGTGTTTGTAGGTGTGGTTGTTGCGGCCCGTGTGTAACAGATGGCGTTCCCTGAATTGCTCCCAGATGGGACACTGTAGCCGTTTGGCACGGCAGCATCACGACAGGTGACGCTTGTACTTGCAGAGGGGATTGAGACAGGTTTTGTCTTGATGGCAACAGTTCATGTAGATCGTTGCTGTTTGTGACATGAGACCATATTTGCAACCTATTTTACCTCTCTGATGTAGTTACAAAGGAAAGAGAATATATAACTAGTAAAAATGTTGACAGGACTATCAGGAATGGGGGAAAATATCTTTATATGACAGATGGTTGAAAAATAGGTTGACGTTTGAAAAACTTTAAATACACTCTATATTATTATTATTTATTTATTTTAATTCAAGTTACAGTGAAGAGATTTGTAAAGTTACAAAACTTTCCATTTGTCAAAGAATCCTAAAAAAAAAAAAAATTCCATGATTTCTATAAACATATTAAGCAGCATAACTGTTTTCAACACAGATTATGATCATTAAAGTTTTTTGAGCAGCAAATTAGAATATTAGAATGATTTCTGAAGGATCATGTGACACTGAAGACTGGAGTAATGATGCTGAAAATTCAGCTTTAAATTACATTTTAACATATTATTTTAAATTGTAATAATATTTCATCAAATAAATGCAACCTTGGTGAGTAAAGAGACTTCTTTCAAAAACATTTAAAAATCTTACTGTCCCTATTTATTTATTTATTTATTTATTGGAGTTTAAAACAGCAATTACAATATTTCTCTCAATGAAAAAATAAATAAATAAATAAAATAAAATAAATAAGACCCCTACATACTAACAGTATTGTAATAAAAACAGTTATTGAAGTGTTTTAAACTGTTGTTTTGTAAAAGAAAGTTCACATAAAAATGTAAATTCTGTCATCATTTATTGACCTTCATCATGTCGTTCCAAACTGTTTTTGCGAAACAAAAGAAGATATTTTGAAATATGTCTATGCAATAAAATTAAAGTTGTTTGGACCCCAATGTTCTTCAAAACATCTTTTGTGTTCCACAGAAGAACAAAAGTCAAACAGAGAAAGATGCATGTAGTGAAAGAGAGACAGGTGAGAGACAGGCAGAGGTGAGAGACGCTGAGTGACAGAGAGGTGAGACAGATTGCGTTACTGGACCTCCAGCAGTCACGTTAGGACAGTGCTTACCTGACGGTGTGTGTGTGTGTGTGTGTGTGTGTGTGTTTGTGTGTGGTAGTGCAAATATACTTGTTTGAGGGTCAAAGGCTTCAACTCAGTTTCAGATTTTCTGCCAAAGGCCATCTTTTATTCTTGTTTAAACTGAAGTTTATGTGTTGTAAAGTGCCATCAGGTTGGAAACTGAGGTTCGAAAGTTTAAATACTGTGAGGAGAAGAAATATGCTTCTGTCATATTTTCAGTCAGACCTAAAATCTACAAGAAATAACTTTACACTGCAATAAATAAATAAATAAAAATAATAAATAAATAAAATCTTACTCAGTATTTTTGTTTTTCAGTAAAACATCTAAACATTCTTAAATCAATATATTTACTAAAATGATAATTTTTTTTCAGAAAACAAGACTTATTAAAATGAAGAAATGTGCACATTATTTTTTTTTCTTCAGTGAAACATCTAGATACATTTACTTGAGAAGCAACAATGTTTCAGAAAACAAGGCTTTATATCTGATCAAAATTACATGACTTTATGCTTAAAACTAAGCCTAAAACCCTTTCAATTACATTTATTTTTCTTACCCCTTTGGCAGATTTTTTTCTTGTTTTAAGTATAAACTCAAAACTTAATTTTTATACATTTTCCAGAAACAATAATTAATATCTGAAGTCATTTTGCATCTGAAGATATTTTTACTGTAAAAAAGACAAAAAATACAGAGTAAAAATATTTTTTTGCAATGTTTTACCTTGAAAAAATTGTTGATTTTAATACTAAGATGCTATTTTATTTTATTTTTTCATTTCTATTTAATTTTATTTTCAAGTAAATTTGTTTCAAATGTTTCTCTTAAATTTCCTTAAAAGAAATAAAAATAGTCACAAATGAGTCAGTAGCTGCATTACAGAAGAGTATAGAGCTATAAAATGAATGTGAATCATTTAATGATTCACTTAGATCATGCAATGAGCAATATTTGAGTTCGTATTGAGATCTCCAGATTTGATGTCAGACTTTGGCATCAGAGCCCAGTTTGAGACACGTTTGAGATCTTTTCTAAATTGCTGGGATCTTTTTCTCAAGTTAAAAATAAGAAGGCAAAACCTCCATGTACTCTCATTGCTGTCTAGGAGATACAAATGAGATAATAAAGAGATGAAATTTGTGATTTTCTTTGGTGGAGCTCCATGAAAAGTCGGTCGAGGTTCATCTGATCTGAGTTTAATTGCTAGTGTTAAATTAGCACAACAGTTATCAAAGACTCAGAATGGTGAGAGGCTGGAGTTCGTCCCGTGTGATGTTTAGATCTCCCTCGCTGTGAGCTGTCGACAAGCTGCGAAGCGTTTGGAGTAAATGTCAGACATGAATAACACATGCACTCGGCTCGACTTTCACAAAGACACAAAGTCCAAACTGTTAGGACTCTCTCCATCCAGCTGGAAGAGAGGGAGGAGTGTGAAGATGACTTCCTGGAGAGATGGAGAGAGAGATACAGGAAGATGTGCTGGAGGAGGGGTGTGAAAGAATGTGCCTCTGATACGTGATCCCGTAAAGCAGCTGATAAGAACATGTGCTCATTTAGAGGTAATGATTAGCTCAGGTCACTTAACCCCAGAGATCCACACAGGGCGATGACCCACTATCTCTAACTCTAAATTCAGTTTCAGTTTAATGTTCTTCACTGGCATGACTAAATGTGTTGGTTTTGCTTAGCTGTATATATTTGCGCAATAACGGTATGTAATTTTTGTGCAAATATATTATGTATATTATAGTGAACATCAAATCATTAATACCATATATAGTACTGTATACACTTCAGTTTGAATGTATGTTTTTTTTTAAGATTTTATTTTTGAAAGAAATAATGGTTTAATTTAGCAAGGTTGCATTCAATTGTTTGAAAGTGACAGTACAAAAAAAAATTCTAGTTCAAATAAATGCTGTTCTTTTGAACTTTCTATTCATCAAAGGATCCTGAAAAAAAATTACCACCACAAAAATATTAAGCAGCACAATTGTTTTCAAGATTTATAATAATCAAAAATCAGCACATTTGAATGATCATGTGACACCGAAGACTGGAGTAATGATGCTGAAAATTCAACTTTGACCACAAAAAATAAATTACATTTTAAAATATTTTACAATAGAAAACAGTTATTTTATATTGTAATAATATTTCACAACATAACTGTGTTTTTGATCAAATAAATGCATGCAAATCCTTGGTGAGCAGATAAGTCATTAAAATCATCTCAAATCTCAATGCCCCCAAACTAAATAAAATTAAATCAACAATAAGATAAAATAAAAGAGAAAAATAAAATTATATTACATAATATATTCACAATTATTTATATTTTTAAATGTAATTGAGATATTAAATTATAATAACAATTAAATAATATTGTTAAATTATATATATATATATATATATATATATATATATATATGTGTGTGTGTGTTTGTGTGTGAGTAATAGTAATATTGTACATAAGCATCTTCTTTCCATCTGTTGTCATTTCATATCCATTCCACCATATTTCTAGAATCACATTTGATTGACAAAGCCATTATGACAACCCTCAAAAACATTCAGTCACCATGACAACATGCCACCCGTCTATATGTAACTATTTTAAACCTAACTTTGCTATCAGCATTCTTACGCGAGTCATAACTACACCGCAAAAGAACATTGTAAACATAGTTTGACGCTAAAACATGTTTTCAAGAGAGAATCTCCTTTGATTTCTCCTCTTTAACCTTGAACTAAACTTAATATGTCCATTAAAAGCCTTTTAAACCTTAACAGAGCCATATACTGCAGTCATCAAGTGTTTGCCTTAGAGAGACGGCTGATGTTTTTCCTCACAAAACGACTCTAGAGGTCAGACGAGATCTCAAGAATGGCTCAAACTTGCTCAGATGTTTGCAATCAAAATTCTCCTGAGCCTAAAAGAGCAACTAAAATATAGGTTCTTGCTGCTCCGTTAACAAGCTAAAGCAAAAGTGAAGTCGAGTGTTTTGTAAAACGCAGCGCTGAGCTGATTTATAGGGCTGCTGTAAAACAAACAGCGATATGATATTGAAGCCATAGATGGAGGGAGGAAGGTTTACATGTGTTACACGGTTTGACCTTTGACCTAGAATAAAAGAGGCAGGTGAAACACGATTCCCAGCCCGTCAGAACATTTCCTGTCTGTAAGTCCGTCGTTCGGAGCATTACTGCCGAAAGCCTACAGATTTGTCAAACCATGGAGATGTTTAACGCAGATTTGTAGACAGGAAGTTGAAACTGAATTCATTGCTTTGAAAGGTAGGAGTGAGACTTTTTATTTATGAGTTTAAGGTTTGGTTTTTTTAAATAATTATCTCGTTTTGACTCGTTGTGTTGCTATCTGTATTGCTGTGTCTTGGTGTTTCATGTTCATAATGCAAATGCTGACTGGTGTTTTATCAGTTTTTCTCGCTTAAGTGATCTAGACGGTCCAAAATGTGGCACTATCCAGGTTAGTTTGAGTTTTGTCTGAACCGTTGCTTAAATATCTCTCAAAAATGACTTTACATATGAGGAAACAGTCGAAACACCGATAGCGTCTTTCCTCTAGCAAGTCTGTGAATAGTGTCTCATATGTCCATGTTTGTGTCTCTATTTCTTTCAGAGCAACGAAAGAAGTACTCAAACTCAAATGTCATCATGCAAGAGACGTCGCAATACCACGTGCAGGTGAGCGAGATGCTGAACTCTTGATTCTTTTAATTCTGTTTCTTCCTTCTAAGCTTGCTGATTAGCTGAACCTCGCCACCGAGAGTTTGGTTTAATATTTAACGTGATTCAACTGATGACTTGATATCGTAATAAAGCAGTCAGGTCACTTGATCAGCGCAGAGATTTGTCAGGGCAGAGTTAACCTCCATCTGAGCAGATAACGCAATCTGAAATACACATTATATAACAGCTAGTTCCAGGCCTCGAATTCGATTGGCTGAAATGCAGTGGTGCATTTTATGCAACGCAACCTGAAAGAACCCCAGAAGAACAGGCGAATTAGCCATGCGCGAGTACATCATTGCTGCGCGAATCAAACGGCACCTTGATCCAGGCCTGACTCGAGACGTTCTGTTGAACTTTGTTCTGATCTGGACGCATTATTTTCCTTGGTCTGTTTTCTCCCTTCACTTGTTGTAAAGACTATATTGTGTGTCTTATCTCTTTTTCTCGCTCTCAAACACGCATAAAGTTGATAAATGTCCACGCCGGCCAAAGTCATATCAGGTCTTGAATGTTTCTACACTCTTGTGACATCAGAAACATCATGCCACAGTAATCTGAGTTTAGGCACCTAAGAATAAAAAAAAAAACAGATTATTTCTTTTTTTATTGCCCAGATCATTTACTTTTTTAAAATTAATTCTATTTTTGGTTTCATAATTAATGTGAATATTATTCAGAGAATTGGCCAAAGAAGCAAAAAGATCTGTAGAAGGTTCTGAAAGTGGTGTTCATGATTCGAATTTTGCATTTTCTGTAGAAAATATCTGTGTAGAACTTACTCCCAAGATGCTGAGGTTTGCTGGGTTGCTTTTAGGGTAGTTCTAGGTGGTTGCTAGGGTGTTATGTGGTTTTAAGTGCATTGCTGGGTGGTTGCTAGGGTGTCTAGGTAGTTTAATGGCAATTCTAAGTGGTTGCTAGGGTGTTTGAGTTGTTGCTAGGGAGTTTAAGTGGTTATAAGAAAATTCTAGGTGGTTGCTAGGGTGTTTGGGTTGCTAGGTTGTTTAAGTAGTTTTAGGACAATTCTATGTGGTTGCTAGGGTGCTGAAGTTGTTTTAGGACAATTCTACAGTAGGTGGTTGCTATGGTGTTTAAGTGGTTTTAAGACAATTCTAGGTGGTTGCTAGAGTGTTTAGGTAGTTCAGTGGCAATTATAGGCAGTTGCTAGGATGTTAGAGTGTTTTAAGGGCATTGCTAGGTGGTTTGGGTGGTTTTAGGACAATTCTAGGTGGTTGCTAGGGGGTTTTGTTGGTTTAAGGGCAATTCTAGGTGGTTGCTAGGGTATTTGAGTGGCTTAAGGTCATTGCTGGGGTATTGGAGTGGTTTTAGGGCATTCCTAGGTGCTGTCTATGGTGTTTGAGTTGTTTTAGGGCAATTCTAAGTGGTTTCTATGGTGTTTGAGTGGCTTAATGGCAAATCTAAGAGGTTACTAGGGTACACGAGTGGTTTTTAGGTTAATTCTATGGGGTTGCCAGGGTGTTTGAGGAGTTTTAGGGCAATTCTAGGTGGTTTATGTGGTGTTTGAGTTGTTTTGGGGCAATTCTAGGTGGTTTCTGTGGTGTTTGAGTTGTTTTAGGGCAATTCTAAGTGGTTTCTATGGTGTTTGAGTGGCTTAATGGCAAATCTAAGAGGTTACTAGGGTACATGAGTGGTTTTAGGTCAATTCTATGGGGTTGCCAGGGTGTTTGAGGAGTTTTAGGGCAATTTTAGGTGGTTTCTGTGGTGTTTGAGTGGTTTTAGGGCGATTCTAAGTGGTTTCTGTGGTGTGTAAGTGGTTTTAGGACAATTCTAGATGGTTGCTAGGGTGTTTGGTTGGTTTAAGGACAATTCTAGATGGTTGCTAGGGTGTTTGGTTGGTTTAAGGACAATTCTAGATGGTTGCTAGGGTGTTGGAGTGGTTTTAGTGCATGCCTAGGTGGTTTCTATGGTGTTTAAGTGGTTTTAGGGCAATTCTATGTGGTTTTTAGGGTTTTTGATTGGTTTTAGGGCAAATCCATGGGGTTGCTAGGGTGTTTGAGTTGTTTTAGGACATTCCTAGGTGGTTTCTGTGGTGTTTGAGTAGTTTTAGGGCAATTCTAGGTGGTTTCTGTGGTGTTTGACTGGTTTTAGGGCAATTCTAGGTGGTTTCTGTGTTGTTTGAATTGTTTTAGGGCAATTCTAAGTGGTTTCTATGGTGTTTGAGTGGCTTAATGGTGAATCTAAGAGGTTACTAGGGTACATGAGTGGTTTTAGGTCAATTCTATGGAGTTGCCAGGGTGTTTGAGGCGTTTTAGGGCAATTTTAGGTGGTTTCTGTGGTGTTTGAGTGGTTTTAGGGCAATTCTAAGTGGTTTCTGTGGTGTGTAAGTGGTTTTAGAACAATTCTAGATGGTTGCTAGGGTGTTTGGGTGATTTTAGGGTGTTCCTATATGGTTTCTATGGTGTTTGAGTTGTTTTAGGACATTTCTGGGTGGTTTCTATAGTGTTTGAGTTGTTTTAGGGCAATTCTAGGTGGTTTCTAGGTATGGGTTGTTGATAAGGTGTTTGAAGGGTTTTAGGACATTTCTAGGTGGTTGCTAGGGTATTTGGGTGGTTGAGAGGGTGTTTGAGTGGTTTTAGGGCAATATTAAGTGGTTGCTATGGGGTTTAGGGTATTGCTAGTTGGTTTCTAGGGTGTGTGAGTTTTTGATTTGGGTGTTTGGGTGATTCTTAATAAAAATAAGTTTCCCTGCTAAACCTAAAACCCACTAAAGAACCTTGTATGTATTTTGTATACTGGTCACTTCAGTCGGTCACTTCAAATAAACAATCTGAAGTGACTGACAGCAGCTCTTGTTGAGGTTACCTAAACAGCTTCATGGAAACCACTGACCTGGTGTACTTTCTCGTAAACGGCTGTATATGTGCAAACATCTCGACAGCCATCTCAAAGTTAAACTTTCTTTTTGAAAGTTGGTTGGACTACATCCTGTTGAAGTCTTTCCACTTTCCGGGTTGAGTCTGATCAAGACATGTCAAACGTGTTTGTGTTGGATTGTCTGGTTAATCCACAGCAGCCATGCTGAGATCTCTTTCTCTTATATAACCAGTGACAAGACTTAATCTGCTTATGAATCATGCATGATGCTTTGAATAATTTGTTCTCTTTGATGGGATCGCTGTTTGTCACATAGTATTGTGACACATAAACGCACACCCACTGACAAACACACACACACACACACACACACACACACACGGGTGTGGTTAATGTGCTGAAGTAGATATGAAAATATTATAAGGAGGTGTGTGCTAACATTACTCACTCAGTCGAAATTACAATTAATTCCTTTAAGAGCAACACGCAATGACATTCAGAAAGAGAACATATGTAGGTTTATTTTAGACCATTAGGACATTCACCTGATTATCTACTACTGAAAGATCTCTTTAATATCACAGCCTTTTCTCCTAGAATGCAATGGAATAAAATGGAGAGAAACTAAAATCTGTTTAGTTTTTGTAGTCAGCACAGGGAAAAAACCCCCCACATGAAATCCAGTGTTTACAAACGCAATCCAAACCACGATTAAAATCAGATTTTTGGAATCTAAATAGTCATTTGGGATGCAAAATATATTTAAAATTGTGGCATATTATCTAGAACTGTTTAAATGCACTCATTTTTGCTTTCTCTTTCCACATGTAGTGAATTATGTGACATTTACTGTGTAGAGACTATTGAATAAATGAGCAAGTCAAATGGTTTTGCATTTTCTCTGAAATCATTACTGTAGCGCTAATATATCTTATTTAATGCTCATACATTTGCAGATGTGAAATGTGAAAACCGAATCGTGTTTGTTTGCATTGCATCGCTTTAGCAATGACCTTCCACACTCATCTGTGTGTTTGCAGCATCTCTCTACATTTGTCATGGATAAATCAGAGTCCATTGCTACAGTAGATGATGCGATCAAGAAGCTGAAGCTGCTGGACTCCAAAGACAAAATCTGGACACAGGAAATGCTGCTGCAGGTGACGGAGAAATCCATCAAACTCCTGGACTGCGAGACCAAGGTGAGCGGGATCTTTTCTTGTGTGCTCACAAGTAAAAAATGGACTTTTGTAAAGTCAATATAAAATCAAAATTGACACTGTTTACTTTCTTAATCCATGTTCCTTGTCTTATTGTGAATGATTCATTGTTGCATTGCAATGAAAATATTTTTTGTCTTTGCAATCTTTCATCATAATGTACTGTCCTTTTCCACTGATGTCATCTAGGCTATGACTTTTCAGTCAATTCTGGCCCATTTTTCCCCATTGAAAATCCAATATGATACTGGGTTTGCACATTTCTACTAATTTAAAACCAATTTGAGTCTTTAAGATCCAGGAAAAATTAAACACACACTTGAGATCATGGAAATGAGAACCGATTGAAGACATTAGCATGTTCCACACCTGTTCATCAAACAAAGCCTCTTCTAACCCTATGGTCTAGTGTAATCTGATCTGATCTGGAATAACTGGATAGGGAGCGTTTTGTCCATATGAATCGATTGTGATTGTGTCATCATTATTCTGGTCATATGTGACCATAAATGCCAACATTACTAGATCTTTGACCTCATAAATGATTGCAATCATTGTTTTCAGGATCGAAGGTCTTTAAGTGTCTTTTGTGTTTCCATAAAGCACTTAATTATTTCATTTTAAAATAATTTATTTAATTTGAATTTATTTAAGTGACAGTTTAATTAAAATAAAATAAAACAAAAAATTAAATTAAATAATAATATAAAATAAATAAAAAATAAAATATAATAAACATTTCAGAGAGACATTAACATTACCAAGTAAATTCATTTATTTTTTTAAGAATCGGGTTTGTTTTTGTACTTTGTTTTTATATATTATTAGTCTTTTTTTACATTTTATTTTGCATTTAATATGTAATTTACATTTTCTTGATTTGAATTTTATCTTTATATTTTTTTAAATCAATTTTTTATCAAGCATTTTACGGTTAGGTGATATAAAGTTCATTTTAAAGGTCTAATTCTCTTTTCTTGCTCTTAGGAAGAGCTTGAAAATTTTCCTCTGGCCACAGTCCGTCATTGTCAGACGTTGCTGAACCAGACCAGATATCCGTCTGTCCTTCTGCTCGTCTGTCAGGACAATGAACAACACAAACCAGACATTCACTTCTTCTACTGCGACGAAGTGGAGGTGAGACTCATACTTGTAGACATAGGAAAAGTATCATGATACTTGAAATGCATGACATTTGATACATTTTAGGTTTAATCAGGTGCTGTTATTCTTCAGATATTATGAGAAATGTTGTATCCATAAGCAACAGCAAAACAAACACTCACGTACATGCAGACACAATCTTCAAACCTATGTGAATTTCATCTCTATAATCTCCCAGAAATACCTGAACGATTAATAAAAAGGTTAAAAATGGACCTTT
Source organism: Tor tambroides (assembly GCA_021397915.2). Lineage (NCBI taxonomy): Eukaryota > Metazoa > Chordata > Actinopteri > Cypriniformes > Cyprinidae > Tor > Tor tambroides. Next base: position 30,208 of record JAFVLL020034103.1, read on the forward strand.
ACACCCTTCAGTATGATGATAAACACATCGAGAGCTGCTTTCACTGGATCCGTGTGTGTGGTTGTGTTTTAGGCCGAGATGGTGCACGCTGACATTGATAGCGCTCTGGGAGACAACACACGCGGCAAGAAGACGCGACCGCAGACGCTAAAGTGAGTCCCATCTCTCATAGACACAAACACACGCTACTGGAGTGGTTTTTAAATAACTAATTACTTGCCAGAATGACTGACACCAAGTTTCACAACACTTCTACCCACTGAACAGACTGTACGTCTACTGATGTCCTAAAGACGTGTAACAGGATCAGCAGATAGTAAAGCCGCATTTACTTTAAGGTTGCTGTGTGTAACAGTTGTTCATTTATTTAGGGATGCTATAGTATCATACGTTGGCCTTTGGTTACATTCAGACTTCAAGTGTGATATTCTTCCTTAAAAACCAGTTACAGTTTCATCAGAAAAAGACTGTACAGCTATTCACACACACATTAGCTCCATTCTAAACCCTAGTCAGCTGCCTTGATGTCTACTTAGGCATCTTAACTGAAATGCAAACCTTGTGACTAATGAGTAGCGCACAGGAGACATGATTTGCAATTGATTTAGCATGCTAAGCTAACAAAGCAATTCACATAAAATACACAAATATTGAGTAAAATAGTACATTTTGATACTTTTTCATATTGATTAAGATCTATTTATAATCAGCGTTGCCCGCATTCTCCACCACCTGAGCTCATCACAATGCATTAAGGGTTTGTCTCTGCAAATTGTATATGAGAGGAAGGCAAAGCCTATAATTTGGCCAAAACGAGCCATCATTTAAGGCTAGGGTGTGTAAAAAGTTTTAGGCAGTTGCTAGGTGGTTCTTAGGATGTTTAGCCCTATAAAGCCTACAGTGTCATATTTGATACACATTTCTTATTGATAGTTTATACTTTTTTTTAGCGAGTAAAAGGCCTTGTAAATTGTAAAAATATCCTCATGTCTTTTTACTGTGAAAACTTTAGTCATTTTTATAAAGCAAGCATGAGAATAACTTTTATATTCCCTAGTAAAAAAGTAATATATTTAAAATGCATTTATTTCATACAAAGTATAGTTCAAATCTATTAACATATTTACTGACATAACACTCAAGACTTACTGATATTGGAGTACTACTTGTGCACAATCCACATTTCTTAACATTAAGCATTAAATGTGTTTTAATGTCACTATTGATGAGGATTGTATGATCGTTCAATAATATCGGTCATCAAATGCAAGATATTTAAAGTGTTTCTGAAGTATACTTGCAATAGTTCCACTTTAGCACAATCAAATATACTTAAGTGTATCTTTAGTTGGATTTTTTTTCAATTAAAGTGCATTAAGCACAAGATTAGTTGTTCCAGTTTAGCAGACTTTAGTATATCAGTTTAGTATACTAGCTAAATGTACAACTGCAGGGGCTTTTTATTACATACATAAATATGTAAATGTATTTCTAATATACATTATCCAGATTTTAGGAAAAATCATGTTCAGATGTATCAGATATGATCAATCGGGCTTTTGATGAACATTTATTTGTTCATCTCTCAATCATAATTGTACTGCATTGTATTGTATGTTTTACACATATACACAATAAAAACTACAGTTTTTAACATTAATCTAAACATTTAAATATAATCTTACTAAGCCATTACTGGGAGATACAGAGTGACAACTGATATTTATGAGCATTTTATAAAAGTAATCTGCTGTACTCTTATAAAAATTTCATTGACTTACATTACAAGCTATTAGAAGTGTATATTTTTGGGCATATAATTATTAGAAACAGCACCAAATTGCTTATTTTTGCTCCGTTTGGGCCTCCTCAAGTATGAGCTCCATATTATCACTATATAACACTATATGAACCATACATAAAAGCCTGATATATCATATATGATACTCAACAAATACAACAACAAAAAAATATGCAAACTTTTTTTTTGTAGATTATTTTATATTTTGTCTAAAGATTCAACAAACTATTCCATTTCACAAACTTGGACTATTATTTAATATGTCAGGCTTTATAGGGTCAAGGGCACTTCTAGATGGTTGTTGGGGTGTTTGAATGGGTTAAGGGCATTGCTAAGGGGTTGTTAAGATGTTGCTTCTCAGTTTTTAATTACATTAGACCAACTTGGATTCTTTTTAGTACTGAATCAATTGTTTATAATCAACATTGCCCGCGTTCTCCTCCAACCGAGCTCGTCACATTGCATTAAGGGATTGCGTTCTCAACAAATTATACATGCTGAGAAGGGTAATTTCAGGCAAATTATAAACTTTGCCAAAATTATCTGTTTGAAGTTGCTAACTACCTTTTAGACTTCCTTAAAATACTTCCTACGTAGGCTGCAAACTAGGTTTTTGAGCACATGCATTTTCTCTCTCCTCTCCACCAGGTTGAACCAAGAAAAGATGAAACGCCAACGGGAGAGTATCATCCCGGCCTCAGAGCCTAGAAGTCCTGGCCCTGGGGTCAAAGGTCGAGTAGCAGCTACGGACATGAAAGGTGCCAAACACACAGACGCAAAATGCATATATGCTTATGTTTACAGTAAATGCATGGATCCTAAATACTCTGCATGTTTGTCTCAGATGAACTGTCAATGCAGGACCCCGAGTCCAATATGAAACTGGCCCAGCAGATTGAAAAGGACGTGGTGAGTACCTGCGTAACACTGGATATCTGCACACACACACACACACACACACACAAACACGCACACGCACGTAAAACACACTCAACCATTGAGTGTATCAGATTCGTGGTTACATCAGACCAGACGTAACGCTGTAACTCAGGCCGTGTGTTTTCACTCTGTGTGTGTCATTCAGCAAATCCTGAACTGCAGTCTAGATGACATCGAGATCTTCGTTGCACGTCTTCATAAAGCAGCAGAGGCTTTCGCGCAACTCAACCAGCGCAACAGGAGCAAGAAAAACAAAAAGAGAGGACCGGCAGGTACATATGCATTTCATTGAACTCATTATTCATTTATTCATTCGATAAAGCACTTATTAGCTAGGTAATTTATGCTTCGGAAAACAACACATGTAAATACATTTACATACTTTGCTAAACAAACATGATTCTCATGTGTGTGTTTTAGAGGGAATGCTAACTCTACGAGCTAAACCTCCATCAGAAGGCGAGTTTTTCGACTGTCTTCAGAAGCTGAAACTCTCTTTCAATCTGCTGGTGGGTTTCGCTTGTCTCTCATTGTTCCTAAACTGAAAAAATGCCTTTAAACATAAATACACAAGGGTTTAATTCATGCAAAACTGCTGTGGTTCTATTTAAAAGATCATCTGGAATATTTGCACTCAAATTGAAACATTTTATGACATGCTGAAAATTTTTTTTTCGTTATAAACAAAAAAAATTTGGTTGTTTTTAGAGGAAGTGACAATTTATGTAAGAATTGTTTTATGAATGAAATACACGCAAATTTATTTCTGCTCAGTTTCGTGAAAGAGGCCTATAATGTGAGTGAGTGAAGTGTGTTGACGGTCTGTGTGCGCCCTCTACAGGCCAAACTGAAGAAACACATCCAGAACCCCAGCGCTGCTGAGCTCGTGCACTTCCTGTTCGGACCTCTGGAACTGGTGAGGAACTGAACACATGCACAAAATAAAAACACACCATAAACTTCTGTTGGTTTTATTATAGAAATTGATGCTTATAATTACGTCAGACTAAATAAATGCTAATGTTACTGCTAAAAGATAATCTTTTGGATTTAATAAAAATAAAGATAATTAAAAATGCAAAATAAATAAATAAATGCTAATGTTACTGTTAAAAGACAACTTTTTGGATTTAATAAAAAATAAAGATAATTAAAATTGCAAATAAAAAAGTAAAATAAATAAATAAATAAATGCTACTGGTAAAAGACAACTTTTTGAATTTAATTAAATAAATGAAGATAATTACAAATGCAAATAAAATATAAATAAACAAATAAATGCTAATGTTATCGCTAAAAGACAAATTTTTGGATTTAATAAATAAATAAATAAATAAAGATAATTAAAATGCAAATAAAATATATAGAAATGCTAACATTATTGCTAAAAGACAACTTTTTGGATTTAATAAAAAAAAAGTTAATTAAAAATGCAAATAAAATATGAATAAATAAAAGCTAATGTTACCACTAAAAGACAACCTTTTGGATTTATTAATAATAAAAAATAATTAAAAATGCAAATACAAATATAAATAACCCTAGAAAATAAACAATCCCAAATAAATAAATAATCCTAAATAAATTGAGAAATAAATAAATAATAAATGATTAACATTTTTTTTTCATGTTTGGCTTTGAGGACACCTCAAAATTGGCGGATTTATCTAAATTCTGGCTGAGCTATGTAATTATATAAGTAATTAGTATATTATATATTATATTATATTATATTTTATGTCGTTATATGTGTTCTTTATAGAAATTGATTAAAATTACTACAGACCAACTCAAAGATAATGCTACCACAAAGACACCTTTTTGCATTTTATAAAAAATAATAATTAAAATTACAAAAATATATAAAAATAATATTAATAACCCTAAATAAATGATTTTAAATGAATCAATAACTGTAATTAAATGAAATCATTATGAATCTTATTTACCTTTGAGAACACCCCAAAAAAATGCCTTTGTAAATGATAGTAGCACAATAATATAATAGTAATAATACAAATAATAATAATAATCATCATCATCATCATCATCATCATCCTGTTTGGTATAACAACAGAATGCAGTGGTATATAACAGTTATTTTGCAATGGCTCATTCAGGCCTCATTCAATCATAATGTATACACTTTATACTCAACTCTTGATTACTAAAAAAAACATGTTTGTGTGTGAATTCAGATACTGCAGAGTTGTGGCAGTCCCGAGCTGCCGCGTGCAGTCGTCTCTCCTCACCTGTCCCGGGACACAGTGGACTTCCTGAGAGGACACCTGACTCCCAAAGAGATGACCATCTTTGAGCTGCTGGGAGACGGTTGGACGCGGCCCAGGTGATGATTCAGCTGCTGTGGATGTGTTACAGGAGTGTGTGCCAGTGGTAAACAGATACATCGAGCTGCGTAATCAGCCAGTGTTTGCTCATTCTGAGGTGATCAGTATCAGATGATGGTACTGGTACTCCCCCCAAAACTGGCTTTGAATGCTTATATAAACAGGATTACTTAAGTGTTACTTTTTACTGTGAATTGAGCAAATAGTTTAAAAATTTAGAATTTTACCAGTTTTGACTAGGGCTCAACCTATGTAATTGCTGATATTATTATTAGATATATTTAATGTTAGCCTATATCTTTAGAATGAATGAATGAATGCATGAATAAATTTTATGCTAAATAAAATCTTCTCTCTAGATTAGAATCAGTCATTGAAAATTGTGCATTTTGAGCAATTACAATGCAGTATTTTTTTCATTTTAGCAGTTTTGACTAGTGACCAACCGACATGAGATTTTTAATGGCTGATATTATTATTTTAGATATTGATATAAAATATTACAGGATATATTTTATGTTATCTCTTTAGAATAAATTATTTTAAAAATTCTCTCTAGATTAGTATAAAGCATTGAAAAAACATTATGTATGTGTTATTGTGAATTAAATAAATATTGTGTAATGTTTTTTATTTTAGCAGTATTGCCTTGTGATCAACTGATATTAGTTTTTTAATGTCTGAAATTATTATTATTATTATTATTATTATATGAAATAATATGGGATATATTTGATGTTATCTCTTTAGAATTAATAAAAAAATAAAAAAATAAAAAAATAAATATATATATATATATATATATATATAGTCTGTCTAGACTAGCATCTGTCATAGAAAAACCAATCAGTCTGTATGTTGTCTGATTCTGGGCGTGTCTTTGTGTATCTTAGAGCTGATTGGCCGAAAGATCAGTGCGCTCCTCTGTACGTCCCAAAGTTCCGGAACGGCTGGGAGCCGCCGCTGGAACGGTTCCGCTCGTCGCCGTGGGAGACGGAGACCGCCGGTGCTCCGGTGCAGACAGAATACAGGCCCAAAGAGGTGAGAGCTATCAAACAGTGTTTAAACACACCGTCATGATCTCGTCTGTGTGGAAATCTCCTCTCTGTATTAAATCCACATCATCTTTCCCTCTGTTCCGTCTCAGTTCTATGGATCACAGTCATCGCTCTCTTCAAACGGGTGAGTTAGATGTCATGTCTATATCTCAGAAGCTTTTGATCTGTAGTAAACATTAGAAAAAAGGCACTTCTTGTGTTCAAAAGGTTAAAAACCAACCAATGAACACCTTCTGCAAATTATTTCATGAGGTCCTTCCAGCAACGAGGTCATTCCAAGATGTTTCCCTCTGATCTAGAATTAGAATTGAAGTGAATTGTGTCATTCAAACTAAAATGACTATTTCATCTTTTTTTGCCATAGCTATTGAGCTAAAACTGCTATACTTTACTTTCAATCAAACAATCACCGTATACAGTATTTAATCAAAAAGGTTCAGGAATAAAGGGTGTTTTTTGGCAAGTTGTCACATGTAGTTTGCACATTTTATTAATTACAATTTCATTGGGCCAAAACAACGGCGTTCCACGAATTTGGTGTTTTATTATATTTTCATAAGTTCTCATCACTCTGGTTCCCTCATCAAAAACCCAGTAGCATTTTTCTATCAGCTTTTGGATTATTATCTTCATTTGTGTTCTGAAGATGAACGAAGGTCTTACGGGTTTGGAACGACATGAGGGTGAGTAATTAATGACAAAATTTTCATTTTTGGGTGAACTATACCTTTAACCCAAAATCCCATTCAAAAAAACCCATTGACTTAAGGACGATGGAACCAGAAGTGCTAAAATTCAAACTCATTTCTGGGTTTTGGCCTACAAGAATACATCACCCCGGCAGCACTTTATTAAATAGCATATTTTATTTTAAATGGCAAGATTTCTTTTCATTGTCTTATGATAGTTCTGAAATCATTGTGATAACTTGCCTCTTTGTCAGTGTGATAGTAATAGTAAAGGGAATGCTGAATGACTTTCGCTCCATGTGAAGATTTCTTTCTGATCAGCTTGTTGCGCTCATGTTTTTATCAGGTCTTTCTCAACGTCTCCCGCTTCTCGCAAGTATGCAAAGATCCGCTACCACTTTGTGGCACGCAATGTAAACGAGCTGTCGGTGCTTCAGGACGAAATTCTGGAGGTATGAAGACTGTGAAAAATCACGTTTAACATCTCAAGTGCTTCTCAAAGACAGCAATGAGATTAAATTGAGCTCTAATGGAGTTTTGACTCAAATTTCCTCTTAAATCAGCCTCAAACTGTGCCAACAAACCAAAGTCTCAAAAGTCACATTTCTCATCAAATTCCCAAAAGATGAGCTGATTTTAGCTGCTATGCATATTCATTTGACAAAAAGCACTTTTGGTGCAATACAAGTTGTGTTGAGTTGTGTTCTGAAGGAACTAATGGTTGTGTGTTTTAAGGTGCTGGAGGATGATAAGCAGTGGTGGAAGTTGAGGAACCGAAGCGGACAGGCGGGATACGTGCCCTATAACATCCTGGATGTGGTAAAACTGGAGGACCCTCAAACTATGATTGACCCGCCATACAGTCCAGGAATACCTTACAGTCAGGTAAACACATTTACACAGTATAGCAGCAGAAAAACAAGCCATTTTTGATCATTAAAAATACTAATGAATCATTATTTTGTCTCTCACGCAGCCATACCGAGGACAGTCGCCCTCCAGCTCACTGGGCAGTGACAAAGACGGTGAGTTTTAGACAAATATACCAGATAAATGTGACCCTGGACCACAAAACCAGTCTTAAGTCACTGGGGTATATTTGTAGCAATAACCAAAAATACATTGCATGTCAAAATTATTGTTTTTTGTTGTTTTATGCCAAAAATCATTAGAACATTAAGTAAAGAGTATGTTCCATGAAGATATTTTGTAAATTTCCTACTGTAAATATATCAAAACTTCATTTTTGATTAGTAATATACAATGCTAAGAACTTCATTTAAACAACTTTAAGGGCGATTTTCTCAATATTTTGATTTTTTTGCACCCTCAGATTCCAGATTTTCAAATAGTTGTATCTCGGCCAAATATTGTCCGATCCTAGCAACCCATACAACCCATTAATCAATAGCTTTCGGATGATGTATAAATCTCAATTTTGGAAAATTGACCCTTTTGACTGGTTTTGTGGTCCAGGGTCACAAATAAGATCAGATCCTGTCAGGCAGGATCAGAGTACATCTGCAAGTGTGTTTAATACGTTTCTTCATCACTGTCCTCAGGTCACACTCACCAGATGGATAAAGTGAACGATGAGCTGCTCATGCTGATCAGCGGAAATAAGATTCAACAGCCCACGAGGAACTTTAAGGTGGTGCGTCAGTCTACCGTCCCGCTGGCCTTTGACTCCAGCCCGGCCGAGGTCACCACCTGGCTCAATGCCAAGGGCTTCTCCAAACCGTGAGTCAAATAAAATGTAATGTAAGATTTGTAAAGGAACACTCCACTTTTTTTTTGAAAAAAGGCTCATTTTCCAACTCCCCAAGAGTTAAACAGTTGAGTTTTACCGTTTTCGAATCCATTCAGCCGATCTCCGGGTCTGGCGGTAGCACTTTTAGCTTAGCTTAGCATAGATCATTGAATCGTATTAGACCATTAGCATCTCGCTCAAAAATGACCAAAGAGTTTCGATATTTTTCCTATTTAAAACTTGACTCTCCTGTAGTTACATCGTGTACTAAGACCGACGGAAAATGAAAAGCTGCGATTTTCTAGGCTGATATGGCTAGGAACTATACTCTCGTTCCGGTGTAATAATCAGGGAAATTTGCTGCCGTACCTTGAGTGCAGCAGGTGCAATGATATTACACAGCACCTGAAAGTAGTCCCCAGCTGTATCATAACTAGTTACCTAGCTGGGGACTACTTTCAGGCGCTGCGTAATATCATATCAATTTATTAAAATAAAATAAAAATATATATTTTTAAGTACTCATTAAACCTTCTAAACCATAAAAATGTTCAAATAAAATAAAAATAATGTATTTACTGAGAATTCATCAAGCCCTCTAAACTATAAAGAATCTATTAAAATACATTCAATTTAATTTTACTAAGACCTCATTAAGTTTTCTAAACAATGAAAAAAATATTCTTTGTTTTTGCTGAAAACTCATTAAGGCTACTAAACTATGAAAAATATTAAAAATAAAATTGTATTTTTACTGAGAACTCGTTAATCCTAAAAAATAAGAAACATTTAAAATATAAAGTTTATTTACTGCTTGTTTTTACTGAAAACCCAAAGCCTTTTAAACAATAAAGAATTCATCAAAATAAAATACTTTACTAACTAAAGCCTTATATACTGTGAAATATTTATTATATATCTTTAAACCTAAACTATGAAAAATGTATTAAAATATGTTTTTACTGAAAACTCAAGCATTCTTAACTGAAACAAATTACTAAAATATTATATATATATATATGTATTTTTTTTTTCCTGAGAACTCAAGCCTTCTAAATTATAAAAATGTATTAAAAGATATATTCATTAATCCTAAACGATTAAATCCTAAAAGATTAAAATGAATTTTTCCTGAGAACTCATTAAGCCTTCTAAACTATAACAAATTTCTTAAAATAAAATGTTCATATTTACTAAGAACTCATAAAGCCTTCTAAACTTTTAAAGATTTGTTAAAATAAAATATGAGCGATGGCAAACAAAATGTAATAATAAAAAAAAAGAAAAAAAGAAGACCCCAGGAAATGCAAATAGTAACATAAATGTTGAGAAATAAGTCCATGCCATGTGTCTGTCTGTCAGGACGGTGGATCGTCTGGGCATCCTGACCGGCGCTCAGCTCTTCTCTCTGAATAAAGATCATCTGAAGACCGTGTGTGGAGACGAGGGATCTCGCGTCTACAGCCAGATCACCGTCCAGAAATCACAACTAGAGGTCAGTGACTCTTCACACACAGCTGGCACTCAGCACCACAGAACTCTTCTCATTTGTCTTTTCTCTCTCTCTCTCCATCAGAAGAGTCGAGGAGATACGGAACTGCAGGAGATTCTGAATAAACAGCAAGAGAAAATATCATCTGCCCCCTAAACACGCTCACACAGACTGTCAATCAGATGGTCACCTGGCAACAGTAACCCTCAACCAAACCCACCAATGAAGTTCTGCCACACCGTCGACCAAACGTCTAATCCAATATATTTTTTAATTGTGTATTTATTGTTGGTGCTTTTTATTATTAGTGTATGTACGGCCCTTATTGTAATTTATCCACATACGTTATCTCGTTCATGCTGGAAAATGCTAGTAAGCTTATTCTACTCTCTATTGCATGAAAACAATGTATAGGTGAATCTCATGAAAACATGTACAGGTCACGCTTCAAAATTAAAAGAAAAATTATGAATGATAAAAATAAAGAACCATTGACATTTTATTTTTGCGTTTTCATATTTTAACCACTATTGCTCAAAGTAGAATTTTTATGTAATTCTCAATGATTAAATATGATTGACTTGTCACCTCAAAATCAAAAGAAAATGACTATTTTAGGACCTTTTTTGTTATTTTGCATTTCTGTATCATTTTATCCACAAATGCACACGTTTTGAGTTTGTCATTTTTGATGATTCCTGTTTTAAGCTGAGGTGAAATGCAATATGTATAGTGCAAAAATTCAAATTTAAGCAAAATACACATCTTTCTTGTAGTGGTTCAATGTGACCCGTACATGTCGACAGGTGAGATTCGCCCGTGTCCATAAGACAGAGTGAGCAGAGTGAATGTTTCCTGGGGTTTGATGTATGATTGCATCTGTGACAGTGGTTTTTGAAAGAAACAAATGTAAATAATGTGCTAAATTCAGTCGTATCATGCATGTTCCGATGCTGAGCATTATGTCGAATGAATGAAGCAAGAACAGTACATTTATCAGCTGGATTCATGCACGTTTTTTGTTTTTTATTTGTATAAAGGGCATTTAGAGACTTTGATCTTACAGTATGTGGTTTAATCACAATAGAGACACTTTAAAAAGACACACAGATGAGCTTTAATCAGTTTAATCGTTACCAAGAGTAGGAAATCAAATTAAATGTCATATTAAACCAGAAGTACAACCTCTTAGTATTATCCTCTGCTAGTTTCTCCAAATGTTATTTATAAAAAAACAAATCACTGTATTGCAAATTTCAGAAATAAAGTGACTACTAAAAAGATTGTGCCTCAGAAATTACCCTCAATGCATCTAGCAACTATGCAAATCTAAAATTCAGCGATTGTAATCCAGCAATCACACAACTTCCAGGTACATCCATGCACGTTCTTGTACCTTCAGATACGGCCTTTATTAGGAGCGAGACACATACATCTCTGATCAGCCTCTTTAAAACACATTCAAAGTGCCACAATTACCCTTCAAATACCAAAAACAAAAGTGCTACGTGTCATTTTAGCAATCTGATTGGCTGTTTTTTTTAGTTACAAGACTTTTTATCGTCTAGTCTGCGACATGCTTGCTCTGATTGGTGGATTCTGCTCAGCTTTTCGGTTTTTTTTAATGCAAACAGAAGTGAGGTTTTATTTGTTGAGGTATGCATCCAGCCAGAGTTCTCCAGATTTCTCCAAAGACCTGAGAGGGGGTAATGGTACAGTTAGTGCTGAAACATCTGCCAGCATACACGCACAAAATATGAATCATTCATATATATAGACACTTCACAATCCAATCAATTCCCAAATGGATAGAATCAACACCCACTCTATGTATTTCTCTTGTTTCACTCAGTAAATGTCTTGTTAACCCTTCTGTTGTGTGCAAAAACTGGGTTAAACGTGTGTTTGGGGTAAAAGCAAGCATCTAACTAAATAAATAAATAAATAAATACTGTAGGGCTGTCACAATTCCTCGATTAAATTTGAGTACTCAAAAAATAATAAATAAAAAATCGATTGCATTTTGCCCATGTTGATTAACAGGCAAAATATTGGAAGTGGTGGACGAGAATCAATGAAAAGCACAAAATATTGAGTTGCTTATAATGTTCATCTGGGAGCAATGTGCACCGGTCTGTCAGATTTGTAAAGCACATCATTTTTTTTTTTTTTAAAGATTTATTTATGGGCTTTTTATGCCTTTATTTGGACAGGACAGTGTAGAGTAGACAGGAAAGCATTGGGTGAAGAGATAGGGGAGCAGGATCGGCAAAGGCACACGAGCCAGGATTCGAACTCGGGTCGCCGTGAGCGCAGTTGCGCTACATGTCGGCGCACTAACCGCGAGGCTACTGGCGCAGACAAAGTACATCTTTCTAAATGCTAACTGTTCATCGCAACTTCAAAATAAAATGAACTCTCGCTCTGAGTTTGCATGTTTTGATGTCCACATGTTCCTATTCAAGAATCTGTAGCATTACTATCATAAAGATGTGAACAAATATTAAAGATTAAGTGGACATTTGAATTAAATGTTTAGTCAATATTAAACAAGGATTAGATTGCACTGTAAAGGGCAAAATAATCGTCAGGCCGTTGGCGCCCTCTGCAGACGTTTGATAGAATACATAATGTACATAAATTAGGACTATATTGTATTATTACATTATGTATTTTAACCGTTTTGTTCAATAAAGCCATATGATTACTTGCTTTGATATTTTATTTGAACCAAATATTATTGCCTCATTTCTATTGTGTATTTTAAGTCATTAAAGTCTATTGTTCACTTAGCTCCGATTTCTCGATTAATCATCAGAATAATCGACCGATTACTTGATTACCAAAATAACTGTTAGTGACAGCCCTAAAATACTGACACTATGAAAAACACTAAAGATTCATTTAAAAACAGAAAACCCTATTATAGCTTGTCAGACACCTGGGTTATTATAGTTAACTAAAAACAAAAAATGTTACTTAAAATAAAACACTGTATACTAAAATAACTAAAACAAACTGAAAAAAAAAAAGATTTTAAAAATAATAATAAATAAATAAAATAAGTAACATAAAATTACTTTTAACTAACTCAAAATATTAATAGAAAAAAAAAAACACTTTCAGTGACTTAATGTATTAATTCCTATCTTTTTTATTGTGTTATTTCTATTGTGTTAATTTGATCCACACACATACACACACACACTCATATTTGTTTTGTGGTTTACGGGGCCTCTCCATAGGCGTAATGGTTTTTATACCGTACAAACTGTATGGGCTATTGCCCTACACCAACCCTACACCTAAACCTACCCCTTACAGGAAACTTTGTGCATTTTTAGATTTTCAAAAAAACACCATTTACTATGTTTTTTAAGCCTTTTGAATTACAGGGACATAAGCAGTGTCCTCATAAACCACCTTCAAATTGTAATACCTCTGTCATACCCATGTCATTAAACAAATTTTGTCCACATAAACCACAAAAACCAGTACACACACACACACACACACAGTAAATATATACATATACACACACACACACACACTATATATATATATATATATATATATATATATATACACATACACACACACACACACACACACACACACATACAAACACACACACACACACACACACACACACAAACACACACACACATACACTTACACACACTCGCACACACGCACACGTTTGTTTTTGTGAAAAGTGGGGACATCCCATAGGCATAATGATTTTTATACTGTACAAACTGTATGTGCTATTGCCCTGCACCTACTCTACACCTAAACTTAGCCCTCACAGGAGACTGCATTTCTACTTTCCCCCAAAAACTCACTCTGTATGATTTATAAGCATTTTGAAAAGCGGGGACATGGGGCAATGTCCTCATAAGTCACCTTCACCTTGTAATACCTATGTCATACCTGTGACATTATACAAATTTATGTCCTCATTTGTCACAAAAATGCGCACACACACACACACACACACACATACACAGTCTGGTTTGCTATCCTTGTGGGGACTCTCCATAGGCGTAATGGTTTTTCTGCTGTACAGACCGTATTTTCTATCGCCCTACACCAACCCTACACCTAAACCTACCCCTTACAGGAAACTACAGGCATTTTTAGATTTTCAAAAAACTTCATTCTGTGTGATTTATGAGCTTGTTTACCCGTGGGGACCTCAATTTAGGTCCCCACCGTGACACGAGTCCCCATGAGTCTGTGTGTATTCAGGTTTAAGTCCCCATCGGGATATAAAAACAGGTACACGCACACACACATCTATATCTACATCTATATATATATATATATATATAACATATATACATATCTATCTATCTATCTATATACTGTATATACATATATGTGTGTGTGTGTGTGTGTGTGTAGTCATCATGACTTGTAGTGACTGTTTGCACATTGACGTGCAAATAACTACACAAATCATATCTAACATCATTTGTACTTAGTATAATAGTACTATTCTCTATACTCTATATACCTCTATAACTATACTATCCTCTGCTTGTCTTTTTCTCAAACCCTGTGAGTGTCAAATGGGTTTCTCACGCTTCTTTTCAGTGGAGCAACAGTCTAGTAACTGAGATCCAAAAAAAACTAACAACCAAAAACAAGCATTGACAGATTTTTTTTTTTTTGAGAGTAAAACTCAACTAGATAAAGAAACTTTCCTTTGAATTTTTCAGAAGACAAGTCTCAATTTCAAGTAAACTTTAAGTCACAAATTTCATAAGTTCTCATGTATTTAATATTTTAGTGTTTGACAAGCTACAATAAGAGTTTTTTGGTTTTTACCCGACTCTTTAGCGTTTTTCAAAATGGTGATTTTTGGAACCAATTGGTTTGAAACCAATGCAGGTCAGTAAGACCCAAACACAAAGTCACAACAAAATGTGTGCAGCCTTTCCTGTGTCGAAACTCTGCATGCACATTCACAACCCTAACTGAGAAATTCACCAAATTTCAAGAAAAAATTAACAGGTTAAGCAGTATTTCAAGCGACTTAAAAAAATCAAGTGTGGGCCAAATTGACCCCAACCACAACAGAAGGTTAAATTGGCTGTCAGTGTTGTTTCACATTATATAGGAATAGTTTGGAGCAAAAGCTTATTTTGAAGGCGAAACCATGAGATTTCAGGTGCGTCGTACCTGACAATGTCCGCAAAGGCCTCGTACAAGCTCTTCTCTTGGTACTTGACTCCGTATTTGTCACACAGCGCTCTCACGTGCGGAGCGGCACGCCAGTAATTGTGCCGAGGCATCATGGGAAAAAGACTGGGACAAGAACAAAGCACAGCTGTGAAATGCAGAAGAAAAACTGAAGCCATTTTGCACTGAAACTACTTCTGTTTTTCTTACTGGTGCTCGATCTGAAAGTTGAGGTGTCCGCTGAACCAGTCATTGAAGGAGGATTGCTCGATGTTACAGGTTGCAACCAGCTAAAATGACAGAAACGCATAGAATTGGCATGCTAGAAAGACTTAAACCCAGTGCGGCTGTGACGGCTCAGAATGTACCTGCATGCTAAGCCAGTCTTGGTGTTCATCGTAGTCGATGTTCATGGGGATGTGGCTCATCTGGGTCACCCACACAAACCAGTGACTCTCCATGAACCTGCGGCCCACATTCACACCACAATCACGTGACTTCACCCGAACCAGGATCTCAAACTCATTTTTGTGAAAACTTTACATTGTGTTACACAAAAAATTAGTGCTGTCAAACGATTAAATCGCATCCAAAATAAAAGTTTGTTTACATAATATATCTGTGTATACTGTGTATATTCATTATGTGTATATAAATACACACACATGCATGTATATATTTAAGAAAAATGTTACATTTATATATTAAATATATTTATATATGAATATAAATATATACATGTAAATAAATATATGCTGTATGTGTGTCTTTATATATACACAGTACACACACATATATTATGCAAACAAAAACTTTTATTTTGAAAGAGATTAATCGCGACAAAAAAATCCAATATTAACTGTAAATCATTCAAAGCAATTGGGGGCGCAATAATCATTAGCTACGTTTATGTGTAACCTAATAATGTTGCTAATTGGACTGATGGCAATCAGATTGAAAAGTCTTCATGCAAACACCTCAAGAAACTCAAATAATGTCATAAATCAAAAGAGAAAAGAACATGTCGTACATTTCCAAAAAAAAACAAAAAAAAAACCCTGGTATATCATTTTTGGTAAGTGTAAGAAAAGCATGGTACTACATGGTACATGTGCAAAAAAACATAGTAATACCATGGTGGATTTTGCTTCTCAGCCAATGAGAATGCATTTGGAATGTTTAACTGAAAATAATCTTGTTTAAAGCAGAAGTAGTAGATGAAGTGATTTTTGTGTACCTTACAAAATTAAACAGAACCACCGCCCAGAACACACTGTAGAACTGCGTGTAACACAGGAAGTATCGAACGTAGTAACTTATACACCACACGAGGTCCTAAAAGGGATAAGACAAGAAGAGATAAGATAAGTGCTGTAAAATCACATTCAGCTGCATAAACATGGCGAGAGTCAAAGCGATCATAGTAACCTACCACCCAGAGACCATGTGAGACCATATTGTGAAAGATCTGGAACTGGAAATACACCGGAATGAGCAGTGGAGGTCCAACTGAGAAACAACCACAGAAAAAGGTGTTAAACATCAAGCCTGGTTGATGGTTTATAACTCGTCCTACAGGATGGAAGTGATGAGATATCATAATCTGCACATAATCAGACATTTTGCCATAATTTTAGTCATTTTTGTGATCATTTTAAGAAGAAATTTGCAAAAAAGACATGATAAAATGTGCTAAATGGGACTCTTAACGATAATGGAACAAATTGTCAAATTATTAATATATGGTAAAATATTTAATAAACATTTAAGGTTTGGTTAATATGTTTAATATATTATATTTATATTTTTTAAAAAATATTGTATATATATATATATATATGTAATAACATATACAAAATATATATAAATTACGTTATTTAGTTACTTTTTATTTAAAGTAATGCATTATGTTACTTTTGAGTTATTTTAAATCTGGGCAGGGCTTGCTTGTTTGTTTTTAATATAAAAAAGTTCTTCTTTTACAAATGCAAAAGCTCTTTCACACCAAAAGTGAAATGAATACGCCTCAGGCTGAAGGAAATGTAAATTCACGTCTGTACAGTAGAGGGCGCCGCTCAAATAAATTGCATGCAGAATATGACGCAGGAGAAGAAAAATCAACACTATTCAACAACAACAAAAATTAAACACAAATGTGTAATTTTTGCTTATTAGTATGGTTGAATTGGATCATTGAAGGTCAGTAGCAAAGACGTTAATAAAATGGGATTAAATACATAAATTATATTTGTCTTAACATATTTAATTATTGCAGGTTTGTATAATATTCTGAGTTTGCATTTGACTGCTTTGATTAATTTTGAGGAATACTGAATCTGTTTTGTGCAAGTGAGATGAGTAAATGCATGTTCACATTTAGTCTAGAACTACAGTAACATGTTTACGCAGCGCACACAACGCCTCTGCACTCACTCCTGATTTCTCTCAACATGGCAACACGAGAGCTGTCAGACATGGTACACAAAGTAACTGGAGTTACTTATTTGAAAAATTAACTCAGATATTTACTCCTAAATTAAAAATAATGCATTACTTTACTAGTTATTACTTTAAAAAAGTAATCTGATTACGTAACTCGCGTTACTTGTAATGCGTTACCGCCAACACTATATATATATATATATATATATATATATATATATACACACACACACACACATACATATATATGTAACTTAATATTATTATGATATATAAATATTTTTAAATAGTATTATAACATTTTAATATATATTATAAAATGCCACTGAAGGACAATAAAAATTATTGATTAAAATAACATATATAAACACATTTTTATATTATATAATATTATATTATATTATAAATTTTTCGTAAATAAATTACAATTTCTATTTATAAGTGTTACATTTCTATTTATATAAATTACCGTACCGTACCAGACAAACTTCAGTGTTTCAAGTAGGATCTTATTTCATTCTTATTTATTTTCATTAGGATTCTTTACGATCCAAATTATGATATAAATTGCAGTAGGAATCTTGTAAACATTCCTGTGGCCATAAACTGACTTACTGAAGAAGAAGTACTTGTGCTGATGGTTGTAAGGCAGATGCTTGATCTTTTTAACGCCGTACTGTAGTAAAGACAGACAGAAAGAGTCCAGTCAAATCCGATTGAGTATTTCCTGTATGTGTCATGTGGATGGTGTGTTCGTACCTCCACAGGCTGCACCTTTCCCACTACAAACGCATTGAGCATGTTGACGTCCGGGTCCTTCGTGAACACGTTGGGTTTAGCGTGATGCTGGAAGTGGCGATGGTTCCACCAGCCTGCAGACGCTCCCTGACGAACACAAAAACATCAAACACACGAACAGGTCCGAACAGGTTTCTAACAGAAACTCTGACAAATGTAGATGTTTTGTATGTAGCAACTTTCATGACCATACAAAGAGCACTCCTCATGCGAAAGCACATGGTAGACTCGAGTTTGTCGTTAGCATGATGCTAAGCTAACAATGTGACTTCTAATTAGCATAAGCTGTATCAAAAGGCAGAGCATTTTTTAGCTCAATTTTAAGTTTTTTGTTTTGGTTTTGAGTGAATTTTATTTATATATCACCACCTTGGAATTATAAGGTTCTATCTGCATTGTGAGCAGTTTTGAGATGCTGAGCTTCAAAGTTTTTCCGTTCCATAGACACAGCCATGTCACCCTGCAGCCCAAGACTGGTTGCCCACTGAAGCTTAGCAGGGCTGAGCCTGGTCAGTACCTGGATGGGAGACCTCCTGGGAAAACTAGGTAGCTGTTGGAAGAGGTGTTAGTGAGGCCAGCAGGGGGTGC
>JAFVLL020034103.1:49399-67433 GCA_021397915.2 Tor tambroides
TAATGACAAATGACATATATATATATATATACACACACACACTGTCATCATGTCTGTTGTCAATATGTCAACGGCAAAAAAGTGCAATTTTAGAAAAGGGAAGATCATCAGTTGAACTTAGAATGACAGACAGACTTATTTAAAGATTTAAAGGTGTAAAAAAAAGCTAAAAATATCTTGGAGGTTTTAAAAGCCGAGAAAACAGATCCAATCATTTCCAAGAATGCAATAACCTGATATGTTTCTTTGAATTGTAATTCCGTAAATTCCAGTCATCCCAATTTGAATTTCAACTCAACTTCATGGTCAGTTTGATTCAAATTCAAGTCGTTAACTGAATTTTGAATTTGACAAGTGCATTCTAACCAGAAATTCAACCAATGACTAAACAAACACTGTCATTTTGATTGTCAAATTTGTGATGCTCAGAACTGCTCACTAAATTAGATGCACATTATCCAATTTGAAAAAACAAAATACTGTTATAAACTATATTTAAAAAATGCTTGAAGTTTAGTGTTTTTGCTTCAAAAAATGTGTGAAATGTCGTTATGAACAGAAGTCTTTGATTTGTGGCTTTTTCAGAGTCAGTGACATATTTTAAGATCAGTCAGGCCAAGTTTCTTCCAGTTAAAACAGACCAGACATACATTTTAGTCTAGAACTAGGCTTAAGCCTTGTCTGTGAAACTGGGGACTAATTTTTTTAGTGAAGACTGGGCAGGATTTGTTAGTACCTTCAGGTGTCCGATGACAAATTTGTGCACTAAGTGATTCCATCGAGAAGTTTTAAACACAGACAGATGACCGAAGTCATGCTGCAACCATCCAGCCTGCGACTATAGACAGACAAACGAAACAAACAAAAAACATGAACATTTACATTGCTGATTTTTGCATCAAGATGAAGTTCCCTGTTTTGGATGCTGGTGTGCTTTAGAGTTTTCTTGCTTTTTATAAGAAAACTCTAAGAAAGCTAAGCTAGTAAAGCACACCAGCATCCAAAACGCAACAGATTTTGGTTACCAACACTGCTGTTTTTTTAAAAAAACACAGTATAATGAAAATTGTGATTATATCAAACGTGTCTATCATACCTGTGCGGTAGCCAGTAAAACAGCAACGATAGCTGTGTTAATCCAGCCGGTTCCAAAGTGCCACAGCAGCATCAGGGCGATGGCCTCCAGCAGAAGGATGTGACCCAGATGCAGGATGAAAAACAGAGGCTGGGTTTTGAAACACCCCTCAGCCTCCATACGCTCACGAAGGGCTCGGAAATCCTCCACAAGAGCCCCCTGAGAGAAAACGAAGGTAAAATGACAACAAATACAGTCCTCTATGGCCACTTTAACACTGCGAAGGGAGTAACAATTGTATCTGAATGCAGGAGTGAATCAAATTTCATGACCTGACATTTTTAAGGCGTGAATATACTGTAGTTGAATCGTTTAGAAGAAGAGTGAAAGCCGAATTGGAGTATGTGACTTGTGTCTTCGGGTAAAGGTTAATCTGAGCGCTGCATTGTGTTTTGCACTTTAGTGTGACACTTAAGTCAACAAGCTGTTATTTGGGTGTCTGGGAATTGGAATTACAGCCTGACAGTCATTCTGTGATGTGAAGGTCATCATCCAGAGCTCATAAAATACACAGTAGCTGTTTTCTGGAAATGCATTGTGCAGCACTTGCAGTATTGAATTGAGAACGCCTTTTAAATTGCAATACAACTCCTCAGTTTAAATGGGGAAAATTACAAAATATATGTATGGAAGCTCGTTTCTGCCACAAAATAAATAAATGAAAAAGGAATTACGACTTTATCTCACAGTTCTTACCTTTTTGTTGCAATTCCGAGTTTATATCTCACAATTCAGACTTTGTTTATCTCAATTTTGAGGAAAAAAAAACCCCCATCAGAATATATTATATATATACACACACAGTGGTATGAAAAAGTTTTTCCCCCTTCCTGGTTTTTATTTATTATTTGCGTATTTGTCACACTTGAATGATTCAGATCATCAAACAAATTTTAATATTACACAAAGATAACCTGAGTAAATACAACATGCAGTTTTGAAATGATGATTTCATTTATTAAGGGAAAAAACTGGTTGCAGCACCCTTTGCAGCAACAACTGCAATCAAGCGTTTGCGATAACTGGCAATGAGTCTTTCACGTCGCTGTGGAGGAATTTTGGCCCACTCTTCTTTGCAGAATTGTTTTAATTCAGCCACACTGGAGGGTTTGAGAGCATGAAAGGACTGTTTAAGGTCATGCCACAGCATCTCAATTGGATTTAAGTCTGGACTTTGGCCACTACAAAACCTTAATTTTGTTTTTCTTGAGCCATTCAGAGGTGGACTTGCTGGTGTGTTTGGGATCATTGTCCTGCTGCATAACCCAAGTGCGCTTGAGCTTGAGGTCACAAACTGACAGCCGGACATTCTCCTTCAGGATTTTTTGATAGAGTGCAGAATTCATGGTTCTATCAATTATGGCAAGTCGTCCAGGACCCGAAGCTGCAAAGCAGCCCCAGACCATCACACTACCACCACCATGTTTGACTGTTGGTATGATGTTCTTTTTATGAAATGCTGTATTGGTTTTACGTCGAATGTAACAGGACACACACCTTCCAAAAAGTTCAACTTTTGTCTCATCAGTCCACAGAATATTTGCCCAAAAATCTAGGGTATAATCAAGATATTTTTTGGCAAATGTGAGACGAGCCTTTGTGCTCTTTTTGGTCAGCAGTGGCTTTTGCCTTGGAACTCTCCCATGGATGCCGTTTTTGCCCAGTCTCTTTCCTATTGTTGAATCATGAACACTGACCTTAATTGAGGCAAGTGAGGCCTGCAGTTCTTTAGATGTTGTTCTGGGTTCTTTTATGATCTCCTGGATGAGTCCTCGTTGCGCTCTTGGAGTAATTTTGGTAGGCCGGCCACTCCTGGGAAGGTTCACCACAGTTCCAAGTTTTCTCCATTTGTGGATAATGGCTCTGACCGTGGTTCGCTGGAGTCCCAAAGCTTTAGAAATGGCTTTGTAACCCTTTCCAGACTGGTACATGTCAACTATTTTGTTTCTCATCTGTTCTTGAATTTCTTTAAATCGCGGCATGATGTGTTGCTCTTTAAGCATGCTTCACTTTGTCAGAAAGGTTCTATTTAAGTGATTTCTTGATTCAACAGGACTGGCAGTAATCAGGCTTGGGTTTAGCTAGTGAAACTGAACTCAGCTTTCTAAAATAATGTGGTTAATCACAGTTCTTCCATGATTTAACAGGAGGGGGCAATTCATTTTTCATGTAGGGCCAAGTAGGTTTGGATAGCTTTTTTCCCTTAATAAATGAAATCATCATTTAAAAACTGCATTTTGTATTTACTTGCATTATCTTTGTGTAATATTAAAATTTGTTTGATGATCTGAATCTTTTAAGTGTGACAAATATGCAAAAAATTTAAAAAACAGGAAGGGGGCAAAAACCTTTTCACGACACTGTGTGTGTATATATATATATATATATATTTGCTATAAATGTCATTTAACAGCCAAAAAAAAAACAAAAAAACAGACAGTTTGACAGGCTTATTTAAAGATGTTAAAACAGCTACAAATGTCTTAAGAGTTTGAAGGTTACGGGAACACAGATGCAATCATTTCCCAGAATCCTTTCCCTGATAAGTTTCTTTGAATTGTAATTCAGTAAATTCCTGTCAGCCCAATTTGAATTTCAACTTAACTTCCTGTGATTCAATTTCACACTCGATAACTGAATTCTGAATTTGTTAAGTGCATCCTAACCAGAAGGGCAACAAATTCATTTGAATTCAGCTAGTGACTAAATATCTCTAATTTTGATTGTCAAATCTGTGACGCTCAGAAAACTCAGAACTGCTCTCTAAATTAGATGCACATTATCCCATTTTTTTTTTATTTTAGATTTGGCAAACTTATTAAGATAATTCCTTTTTACTCTAAATTCAAAGAACTGGCCCCTTGAATTTTCCCACTTCATATATTTCTTTGTCTTTTTCTAGTAATTCATCATACATATTAATATACATCATCCAGATATACAGTATTTAGAGAATCCATATTCAGTTGACTGAAGTGTCAAAGCAATATTTTATATTCAAAACAAATAGGTTTTATTAATCTATTCTGTGTTGGTTAGTCTTCAGTTAAGTCTCTATACTCACATTTTTCTGGCGGTCTTGACTGGGTTCAGACGCCTCAAGCTCTCCGATTAACAGCGGCTTCATGTATTTCCTCACCAGCTGAAGGTCTGGATGAAACGCAGTAAACGCCTCCTATCGCACCAGATAAAACAAATTCAACACTGATAATCATTTTATTCTTATCTGAATCAATTACAACAACATTGAAGCAAACAACTGCTTTAATAAGTCACCTAGCTAGACAGCATTACGTGACATTAGAAACACATGCCTAAAACCCCCCAGAATGCTGCCTAGTTTGTAACATTTGTTATATTTGAATGTTAATGCACATTAATATTTGCAGGAGTAATTATTCACATTTACATTAACATAGCATTTTTTTGCATGATGCCTACAAATGATGGTTTTGACTATGTAAAACACTACGTTTGGCCATAATGTACACAGTTTCTGCCACAGAACAACTGCACAGTAATTGCAACTTTTTATCTCATAATTTGGACAATTTTTGTTTCTTGCAATTAAGGAAATTAAGGACAATTCTGACCTTTTTCTCGCAGTTGCAAGTTTATACCTCACAACTGCAAATTATAAATTCCCAGTTGTTAATTAACTTCTCATTTCAATTGCGAGTTATAAACTCACAGTTGCAAATTAATATCTTGCAATTGTGAGTTCATCTCTCACAATTCTGTCAGTTTTCTTAGAAAGTTTGCAATTACTTTTTTTTATTTTTTTCATTCAGTGGTGGAAATGGGCATTTTATTAAACATTTTAACCAAAGGTCTATGCAGCTCAGTAGGGTATGAGCCTTTGTTTAACAATAATAGAGTGCAAAAATATATATACATTATATAGCATTTTTGGTCATGATGCCCAAAATGTTGTCTTGGCCAATTTTTAGCCTGTTTTGCAGTAATCTGATATATACTTAGATATTATAGAATGATTTCGGCACAGTTTTTTTTAGCTATAAAGGAAAAAAGGGTGCCTAGGTAGATAGCTCACTAGGTTATGAGACACAGCCAATGTGATGCATATAAAAGTTCTTCTATGTTAAATGTACTGTAAATGTATTCATGCTAAGTGTTTTACCGAGGCGTCTTCTCCAGCATAGTGTCCGATGATCCTCAGTCCTCCGGGGTGTCTCTTTACCCACTGGCTCACATTATAAACCTTCCTTTCCACCACGATCCATTGATCTCCAGACTTAGTGTGTTTCTGCACCTCCTCCCAGGTGTACGTGCCGAACCTCCCATTGGTACCGGCGATCCGGTCCGTCTGCTGTCCTCCGCCGCCCATCGCTGATCAAACTCTGACTGACTGCTGCTTACTTTGCACTGTAAGACCAAGTAACTCATTGAAATATTTCATATTTTTATGAAAGTGTCTAAGAAGAGTTTGACTCACTTGACAAAACATGCAACAAATTGCATTTGATGTTCACTTCTGCCATTAATTCTGCACTATATCATGTAAAAAAAAAAAAAAAAATCCACACTGTAGAATATTTAGTCAGATAACCAAAGGCCGCAGTCTAAATGAATTTCATTTAAGTCTACATTGTTGTAAAAAAAAAACCCCAGCAATTTTTAAGCATAATTCTCAAAAGTGATCCCCAAAAAGCTGTCTAGGCAGGGAGCTCACTAGGTTATGAGACACAGCCCATTGTTCAGGCATGATAGCTTGATATCCATAAAATGTTTTGTCAGGTAACCCAAAATGAGCTTAACATTTAAATGACTTTGTTCATTTACAGAATCAGCCTGATAACATTAGGTTACACCAATGAAAGTCGTTTTAGGATCGGGCCAGGCTGAAATAGCACCATTTTCACTTTTTGTAGGCTAGTAGACTGAAATACACCCCTTGTCTTTGTTTAGGAATGAGACGATGAATGCTCACATAATCTCATTAATTATGCAAAGGAAACCAGAAGGGTCCTGCTGAAATACACGTACCGAAAGATTTTGCTCGCTTCCTTATGGTTTTTACTTTTCTTTCTTTTTTCACTTTGCATGACAAACTAATATTCAAATATTGCAAGAATAAAAGCATTGCAAAAAACAACTCTATACACTTTTCAGAACTGGTTATTTGAACATTTCAACTGAATAAACTGTTAAATAATACACTGAAAATGAAAAATCATCCTTTCTTTTCATTAAAGAAAATGATCGTATGATGTCAATGCATGTATGCATCCATTATGTTACATAACATTAGAAGAAAGAAAGAAAACGCATTGAGTTTAAACTTTCAACAATACACTCACCCTGTCTGCGACACTTTGATCACACACTCATAAGGTTTGTGTGTGATGAGAAAGAGAAGCGGATGTGAGGCTCATACTGTCTTATACACTCACTCTTCATCACTTGTACTTCTGATGAATTCCGAACAGATCATTCGAGCCCCACCGGCCAATCAGAGAGCGACTCTGCGCCAGTCTCGCGTACGAGCAGCCAATAGGAAGAGAGAGAGAACTTTGGAAGGGAGGGGAGAGCGCGGAGATAAAGAAGAGTTACTCAGGTTCGAGTCCCACATCCAGCCGGCAAAGTGCAGTCATGGTGAAACAATATCAGTCATCTTGACAGAAATATAAAGTAAAAATGCTACATTAAAAACCTCTTATTTTTTATAAGTAAAAAAATGAGTAATAATGAACTGAAAGAGATGATGCATGTTGCATCTTGCTTCTAGAATGCTGTAAAATGTTTTCGACGAGTACGAGTTTCCTTATAATTTTGAGTGAAAATCTATATTCTGCTGTTTTTAAAAAATACCACTTAGGATTTAGACTTTAAATTTAAAGAATAGCCTATTTAAATAGGCTACTTTAGATATGTTGGCATCACGATTATTTAATTTATGAAACTGATATAGGCCTATACACTCACCATATGCCACACTGTAATGCCTAAAACCTTGCCACTATAGTAAATTTTATCAGCTCCAATTCAGTTGATCCAACATGAATATGTATTAGCACAATTCCAGCCTGTCACGTGATATAGGCACAAATTGGTGACTGATCTGACTGTTAAACATTTCAAATGAAAAAAGAAGAACTTTGGACTTTTCCATGCAAAAGAAAACACTGCAGGCTTATTCTGAACCTGTTTATTTTCAACAGCTGCATTTTACCATCCGTCACGATTTGTATTCACAAGTTGTATTAACATCTATGAATTTTTTTTCTTCTTTCTGATAAAGCCTATAGTAAAACAAGATAAGATAATTACATACTCATTAATGCTAATTTGCAGGTACAGGGATGCATAAAAGACCATTTTTGCAGCTGCAGCATTACTTTTCCTTTTTCATAAATTTTAGCAGACGTAAAAATTTCAGCTAAACTTAAGAATGCAAAATAAAAAATCTCTCTCTACATGTAAAATAATTAAATGTAGCTTATGTATATCTGGGTAGGACTACATCTGTACATTTAAATAGAAATAACATTCTTTTCCCATCTATTCAATAAACCAAGCAATACATAAATGTCACGTTGACCTTAAATTTGACCTCAAAAGTGCTGCAAAACCTTTGTCCTCCATCAGGGATGTCAAAGCATGGACGAATTATAAAACGTATCAGGTTGGCTCATGAATTTGAATTAGGTTAGTAATTCTAATCAATTGAGGACTTCTTTCTAATTTCTAAAAGTGTTTTGGACATTGCATTTATTGGTTCTAAATGCATCCCTCATAAAAAGAGTTGTAATGGCTGCTACAGCCCTGACCTTCATAAATTCATAAAATCATGCAGGCAGAAGGAAGATGAAAGATATTTAGTACAATTATTCACTATAAGGAAGTGTTTATCCACTTCAAACACCACAAATGTGGCTTTTTAATATTGAGTCAAAAGTTTTAACTAGTCTGGGAAAAAACACACAACTTCAATGCATTGATCAGGAACTCTCTTTTTTTGAGCTCCAATGGGTGTTCATGGAGATCACCGTTGTCCAAAACTTTCTTTGTCCACCAATGAAAAACTACATGATGCCTAAAACATGCAATCTGAATGAACTTTATGGAAATCAACCTTGTGAATTGCCACGTTTAATAATGGACATCAAAACTTGAAAATATGGTTGTGCGTTAGATGGAAAATTTATATGAAGATTTCAAATGAGAAATACCATCTCATAGGCTAATGAATAAAGATCTTAAAGGCAGCTGGTGTAGCCTGATTTCTGACCCGAATGTCAACACTTGCTCACTCAGCATCAGGTTCAGAGGTCTATGAAGTGAACTGGCCACTAGGGGGGTTTGTGCTGCTCTGACACCGTGGAACATCAAGGCTGAACTTTGATGCATTACAACAACACTTCAGCAGAAAAACACTTATATAGGGCAGAGTGATTTAGACACTTATCAGTACGTGCAACACCACAAATCATAATATGGAGACTCTCAGCTCTATATGACAGATATGTATTCTGACTTCATAATAACTTCATCAGTAATCCAATGACAAACATTATATAATGCTTTGCAGACCAATAGTTCATAGTATAGTATATTCAGTTTTGAACAGGCCATGTATGACTTGGAAGCCGGTCCATTCATAGCAGAACAGCTGAGAGTGAATCATCTCACTACAATAAGCAGTTTGTTTAGCCTTCATCTGTCTGTCCTTTAAAATACTGTACATTTGTTTATTTATTTTGTGTAGATATTATGCAATTATGCACATTCTGAAAAGCACAGGAAGTTGGGTTGCAGCTGATTTGCTGACACCAACAACTTTACTTCGGATTTTATGACTAGGCTACAGTTTATTTATTGCACCAAATAGCTTTTCTTTCTCTTCTTGAAAGCTTTTCTTTATTTGTTGTACTTTTCATAATTCATAATATATCATATATCTCCTTTATATAAAGCATGAAATGTATGCTTTTATTATTATTTTTAAAAATCCATTTTATGTATACATGTTAAACAATAGAATATACGTGCAAATAAATAGGCTACAAGTATTTTAATCTATTAAATATTAGTTATTTATAACCTTTAGATAGCATATGTTTAATATTAATAAATATTTTATACATCTTATTTAATAATATTATTATTTAACAAATACGTTTCCCCGTTGCATAACGTGAACTTGGAACAGAGGAATTTGACCGCGTCTCTCTCTTTCTCTCTCTCTCTCTCGCTCTCCCCTCCAACCACGTGACAATCGTGTGTGCTCTCATGTCCCTGTTTCGGTTGCTAGGGGAGAGAGACGGTCCATGGCAACGCTTTACGCAAATTCCACACTCCAGAGAAAGAGAGAGAGAGAAACGTGAGACAGCACTGAACGCACAACATAGGAAAGAAACAGACATCGAGTCGAGCGCTTCAGGAAACTTTAAACCGACGTCTCAGAGGATTTTGTCTGCTTTAGGACCACGCAAAGCGGAGTTACAGTTTGCTATCATCAGTTCGGTTCACATTGCCGCCGGCCAGGTCAAAGCGAGACCGGGATCCACAGACCGGGCAACCGGACAAGAGCTGTTTGTGTCGGCAGAGAGACGCTCAGCACCAGGGTTCACACAAACAGACTGAAACGCTTAGTTTGTGACTGTAATGTGAGTCAATTAATGCTTTTAACACACTATATACTTTAAAATATTTAAATAAATAACTAATTAGCTATGAGAACGGTACGTAATTAATATGCAAACATTGGCAGCTACTTTGACACTCATCTGTTAACTTTGAGTTTACATTACAGAGACAAAATTAAGCTTTCTTCCTGTTACAGTTATACTTATTTTTACAACTACTACTACTACTATTACTATTACTATTATTACTATTACTATTATTATTATAATCTGTTCTATAGCATATAGTTTTATAAAGAGTATTTTAATTGACCCGATCCACACAAACACTCAGAATATGGCTCCTTGCTGGTATCACTGCCGTGTTTGCTGACATTGGACCTCGTTGTACTCGGACTGAGGGGAAGCCGCCTGTAGTCAGAGCACCATGTGTCGCTGTGCTGGCTCTGTCACTGCCGGGTCAATCCTACTGAGTGAAACTGACACGGGGAGGGGGGGCCAGCCCCACAGACCGCCTCACCCTCTTACCCCGTCCTGAAACACACTCTCACGACACACACAGACAAGCGCCGGGCTAGCCGGCCGAGGGTATGGGCAACTCATCCCGAAAAGA
Source organism: Tor tambroides (assembly GCA_021397915.2). NCBI lineage: Eukaryota > Metazoa > Chordata > Actinopteri > Cypriniformes > Cyprinidae > Tor > Tor tambroides. The sequence goes on from JAFVLL020034103.1 coordinate 59,757, forward strand.
GGCCCAGGACAAAGGAGGAGAGGAAAAGGAGAAGAAGGTTAAAGAGAAGGGAGATGAAGGCGAGGAGGAGGAGGAGGAAGCGGCTGAAAAAGAAGAAGAAGAGGAGGTCATGGAGGACGAGGAGCTGCCGCTCGGAGTCGACGAGCTCTTGGCAAGCGGAGATCCGGTGTTGGACCTGAGCTACTACAAGTTCCGTCGCCTTCCTCGTCAAGTCCTGGATCTGGAGTACCTGGAGAAGCTCTACGTCTGTGGAAACCGTCTCCGCGACGTTCCTAAGGGTATCACGCGGCTGCAGGGTTTGCGTACCCTGGCGCTCGACTTCAATAAGCTTGATGACGTTCCTCTGTCGGTGTGCCAGTTGACTAATCTCACATGTCTTTACCTGGGAAGCAACCGGCTGATGAGCCTCCCACCGGAAATGAGGAACCTGCAGAACTTACGTTGCCTCTGGGTGGAGAGCAACTACTTCCAGCGATTCCCCAAGCAGTTGTACGACCTTCCCAATTTGCGCTCACTGCAGATTGGGGACAACCGTCTGCGCACCCTTCCCTCGGACCTATGGCGCATGGAGTCCCTGAGAGGACTCTGGGTATATGGTAACCGTTTTCAGGAGTTTCCGCGAGTGCTCCTCAAGATGGAGCAGCTGGAGATTCTGGACATGGACCGCAATAGGATATCAGAGTTCCCAAACTTGCATCATCTTCCCGCGTTGCGACTTTTTTCCTACGACCACAACCCTGTGAAGGAGCCACCGCGTGTAGGGGAGGAGGTGCTTATCGTCGGGGAGGGGGCTGAGGAGGTGTTGCAGGCTAGAGAGAGAAGGAGAGAGGCAAAAGAACGAGCCGAGAAGGAAGTGGAGGAAGCGGCGGCCGCCGCGGCAGCGGCAGCTAATCCTGTCATTCATGGAATACTCAAGAAACTCCGGATGAACTCTGCCCTTAACCTGGCAGCTGCTAAGGAGAAGGAAACAAATGAGTCGGTTCCATCAACAACCCCAACTGAAGATGAGAACGGACCACAAAATAAGGACGAAGGGGTGGAGTCTGAGAGACAAGGTTTGGCGTTTGAGGAGGCGGAGCTTGGTTATGACGACGGCGGTCTGGAATATGAAAGGGAGGAGCTAATCTGCAAGGGGGAGGGGTATGAAGGCTACGAGGGGGCGGAGTTAGAGTATGAGAGAGCGGAAATGGACTATGAATATGAAGGGGAGGAGCAAGAACAACCTTGATACTTGCACCTGTTAGTCTACTTATTATATCTGAAGTGTGCAATTTCTGAAAACAGAATTGCAGTTCGTTTTAGCAGCCAACAGTCATTATTTTTGCAATTCTTTGGTGCAGATGCTACACACTTCCGCTTTAAGCATCTGAGGTGTTACTGCAAGGGTTGCAGGTTCAATCCCAAGGGTGAACTGGAGAGTGAAAGTGAGTTATTGGAGCCCAGAAAATGGCACTTAAGTAACCCCAGGATACTTTATGGGGCTATGAAAGCGACTGCAAGTCGCTCTAATAAAATGCATCTGCTAACATTAACATTAAATTATGTCTGATTGGTTGGAAAGTTGAATGAAAGGTCAAGTTTAAAAAAAATGGTGTACCCAAAAATGAAAAATCTGATATCATTTGCTCATTCTCATGTTGTTCAATATTGTGTGAAACACAAAATAAGATATTTTAGTCAACTGTTTCTCGCCATACAATAAAAATCAATGGGGTCCAGAACTACATTGGTCCCCATTGATTTTCATTGTATAGACAAAATACACTAACATTTTAAAAAATATTTTCATTTACACTCTGTATAAAGGAATACAGGTTTGGAATTACTTAAGGGTGAGTAAATGATGGCACAAGAAACATAAATACAGCTTAAGTTATAAAATAGCATCACTCAAAAACCCTATGAATTAACTTTTACAAATACGCAAAAGTTTTTCACACAAGTATAAGTGAGTGTTGCTATTGTTAGAAGGTATTTATTGTTGGCCAGCCATTACTGCAATCCTCAAACACAGGACTCACTTCAATACTTACAGGGTTTAATGATGTTAAGACTTGTCATTTGTAAAAAAAAAAAAAAAAAAAAATCAACTGTGAAGACCTGTGAAACTGCACAACTTTTTCATGCGTCAAAACTATATTACTGTGTGCTGTGTATTTCTAATTAAGAGCAGGGCTCAGGCATTTTTGTTTGTGAGTTTGTGTAAGTGTGTTTGGAACTCTACCCTGACATGAGTGTACTGTTTATAAGAAACTTGATGCTGCAATTGCAGCGATGTGTGTTGGTGAAACCAAATATTCTCTTATTAAATAACCAATGAGTTTGCCAAACATGTTTCAATGATTCATGTCTTGTCGGACTCAGAGCAGATCTAATACCACTACGACTAGGTAACATAGCTAGAAAAATTACATGTCCATATTTTTCATCCTATAACGAGCCAGAAGTTTTGATTTTTTTGAATCATAATTTTTAAATGATTTACTAAAACTGATTCACAAAAATTAATCAAAATGAATAAATACCAGTGATATTCACAATGTCACCAGAAAAACTTTCAAGAATTTTGACAGCATTCAAAATATATTTCCAAATCCCAGCCCTGACCAGGAAAAATCTAGACTAGAATCTAGAAACACTCATGTTTCTAGAAGGCAAATTAAGTTCTGAATTAAGTGAGTTTCCACTAAGAATCCTAGCTGTCTGGCTGTGGAACAACACTGACGTGATCTGAGACAGATGGGAAGAGCTAGCCAAGTTAGCACTAATAGAAGTAAACGTTCTATCTCGTCTTAAGCTTAAAGGGCTCGATGTGCGAAAGTCAGAGAGGAGGCTTGCTGCAGACAGAAGAGAAACATCAGGGAGTGAATGGGTGTGATCCATAAAAGGCCCGGGTACTTAGTCAGTGATGTTTTGGGAGAAAGACTGAGAGAGAGCAGTGCTTAATGTGTAAATTATGAGGTCCCAGAACAAAGACTGTAATGGATCCAGCAGGTTTGTGGGTTGGGTGACGGTATAAAAATGAAAATAGTGTTTAACACCCAATTAACACTGCAGGCGAGCCATGTGACACAATGCAAAGCGAACTAGAGAAGTGCAAGAAGTGTAGACGAATTTATTGATTATGATGGGAAATCTAGGAAAAGATTTTCAGTGAATAATGATTTTGCTAAGTTCATCACAAAAAGCTGTTGTACAGTATGGCTTCAGAATTGCAATATAACAAACCTCTTCTGATAATTAAGGTGCTTTTTGTATTTTTGTAGCATAATGAATACAGTTCTTGTTTCATATTCTTAAGAAAAAAAATCTTAAATTCACCTTTTGTGTTCTTCGGAAGGAAGTCATATTATTTCTCAAAACTCGCTGTTCCCAAATGCATAAGTTCAAGAATGAAATAATTGTTTTGAATTATAGAGGTCATCTGGAGAAACCACTGCCCTCTAATTTGCATGTTCCTCATTTGTTCATTCCTTCCCTCCGATATCAGTCTTATATTTACTTGTTTTTCTATTCCAGTCACATCTGCCAACTCTCTCATTCTACTCAAGAAGTGTTTTCATTGCCCTTTCCTCCTCCTTTCCCTTTTCTTCCTTCATCCATCATTGTGCTGTTTAAACTCTCTCTCCATCTCCTGTCACTTCTCATCTCTCCCCGAAAGAGTGTCAAAACCCATCTGTTAAAATATTTATGTAACGCTATGAAACTGTCATTACTGCTGCAAAGAACCTGAAACAAGTGTTTTGACACAACCTTTGACAGAAAGTCGAGAAAAGCGTGTCTCCGCCCAGATCTCCAACCCAGAATCAACACGACCCATCACGCATATGCAAATGTGCACGGATCAGGTGACTTTAAAAAAGCCATTTTTCAATTTGCAAATAGATTTGTCATTCACATCTGCAAACAGTCAAATACTTACAGTATGTTACTGAGACATCTCAGATGAAGTGCATACTCTGAGAAAGGCAAAAGAACTTACGATTGGCAGATGAGAATAAAGGAATGCTTTGCATAGTGAAACTTGGCTGTTTCAAAGACACCTGAGCTGTGCACATTTGCGTTTGGTGGGATGGGTTGTGTTGACTCTGGCAGGTAGATCTGCGATTTCTTTCAGCTGTGGAAGACATTGAACAACTGATCAAAAAAGTGGTTTGATGGTTGCTGAAATGTTGCTATTTTGAGGTAAACAGACTCTGCCTTTCATTAAAACTTACTATTTGTGGTGTTTACTAAAATAAACATCACTATTACAATTGCTTCAAGAAGAGATTCAAACAAACACCTAGCAACATGTATTAAAGGGGATAGTTCACCCAAAAAGGAAAGCACCAGGCACATACTTTGTTTACGAGCAGAGGTACTCTTGATAATGGCGGAAGATGTGATTTGGAGGAAAATAATTTTTGTATTGTTATTTTTGTTTTCTTTGCACACAGAAAGCATTCCCGTAGCTTCATAAAATTGCGACTGAACCAATGATGTCCCATGGACTATTTTACTGATGTTCTTACTACGTTTCTGGGCCTGGGAACATTTTAGTTGCGTTGCTGTCTATGCAGGGTCAGGGAGCTCTCGGATTTCATCAAAAATAACTTAATTTGTGTTCCGAAGATGAACGAAGGTCTTATGGGTTTGGAACAACATTATGGGTTAGTAATTAACCACAGAATTTTCATTTTTGGGTGAATTATCCCTTTAAACGTTGGTGCAGAACTCGCCCTGCAATGTTTGTGCTATGACACGACATAACAGGAACAATACTTCAAATTTGCCTGACAGACAATAAAACAATAAAAAGATAAGTAAAAAACAGCACAGAACATGTCTAAAAATCTCTTTTATCTCAATTTGATTGCTCATTATATGCCATCTCTAAAGGAATAAGTCCTTCTCAGAGATTTTGGCATAGCCGTTAGCCCTGGATCCTCAGGCAGCAAGTATCGAGTATCTGCGGAGTGGTTGAGTGCTCTGACACAGTCCAGGCCTGAAGAGGAGAACATAGTCTCTGTGCTTAATCATTTAGCGGCTTACTGCTAGTTTATGTTAACGCCATTCTCCCAAGGTCAGCTGCATAGCAAGCCGTGAATGAACACTGGATCGACCTCTGCGGCGCTTGAAACTTCATAGCCTTGTTACAGGCACTCACAGTAATATCTCTGTCACTGCCAGATCTCAGCAGAAGTCATCTGGTGTTAGAAATGTGACTGTGTGTCAGCACGAGAGGAGGGGCCATCATGGTCCAGTGCATATGATTTTGCTCATAAGTAGGGCATGTTTTCATGTTATAAATACCAGTTGGTTGATTTTACACTCTAAGCCATTAAAAGTGTAATTGCAAGGCTAAAAAACCGCAATGTGAAAACTAGATTTTCAGATTTACTTATGAATATGGCTGCGTCGAAATATGCCTATATAGTAGGCAAAAAACAGTATGTGCGCCAAGTAGTATGTCCGAATTCACAGTATTCATAAAATAGTAAGTGAAAATTCTCCATTGAGATTCTGAAGTGTACATCTAATGAACACTTTACTATCCCACGAGGCCATAATAGATGATTTGTGAATGGCAGTGGAGAGATGCAATTGACAGCGTAGCTCACATGACAGTGACAACGAACTTTGTTCATACTACAAACATTCATAACATATAGAACATACTATTTAACGGTTGCTAAGAAAGTTTTCGACTAAATGTAGTAGCAGTATTCGATTTCAGACACAGTGTATGTGTGTGCTAAAATGTTGCAAGGGTGTTGCTATGTGGTTGCTAGTGCGTTGCTAGGGAGTTCTAAATGTTTGCTTATTGGCTCTCTGATATTTTGGTCACAAAAATATGAGATTTACTTTTACTTTCTACCATGCAAATTTGAGGTGTCCTTTATGTCCATATAGTGCAAATGGTGAATCAAACATCAAATATTTAGTGTTTTTTTTTTTTTTTTTCAAATCATGTATGAACAATAATAATATTAATGCTTGATTGCTAAAGCTCAAACTGCTCAATTTACTGCAAAATAGCAACACCTCTGCAGCCATCAAACCACTTATAGACAAGCATTTGAGTCACTTTTTCAGTGTTAAGCATGGACTAAAAATACCAGTGTTCCTTTATTCAATCAATCCCTATTCTCCCTTTCTTGCAAGGATTATTAAAGATAATGGATGATCTGCCTGTGTGGGAGAGTGAACATTGGCCCTGAGATGAGAGAGAGAAGCTTACACACACCAACCTAAGCGGGCACCATAACTGTGACCATATGCCAGCCAGCTGAGCTTTCATTTGGTGCCACTCCTTTCTCGGCATGGCTAGGAACTTGTGTACATAATTTGTGCATATCTGTGTGTATTGGTTTATGCATTGCAATCTGTGTACGAGCGTAAATATTTCTTCTACACAATCTGCTGACCACGGTTAAGCAACGCTTCCTGGTCTTGCATTCAGTCTTACATCAATAATTATGTTGCTCATTAGTTTTTACACAACTTGCTCAAAATTATTGCTGATGTTAATTATTCTCAGCTTAACGCATTAAAGTTTAATAGTGTTAAGGGTCTGTTAAAATCACTAACCCTAAGTATGATGCACCTATAAATTAAAGCAATATAATTTTGTCTGAAAATGTCAAGTAGAAATGATCAGGGTAAATTTGAAAGTATTACGTTTAAATGAATATTTCAGGTTTATTGTGAAGCTAGGACATTGAATCCACTAAGGTTAAACCTGTGTGAAAGAGAGAGACAAACAGAGGATGTTATTAACAAGCGTTCAGGTGTACATGAATACAAGTACACGAGGTGTTTATGTGTGTACCTATCTGTGTCTCGTCCACTGTACCCGCTTCCTCTGTGTCTCTGTATGCCTCCTCTCACCCATTTTGATCTCTGCTGCACCACTGATGATTTGTCACAAAACCTGCAACAATTATAAGGACGAAAACCTCATTTTAACCAATCAGGATACACTCATCCCCCCAGCAACCAATCAGAACACGCTCATCCACCCAGCAACCAATCAGAACACACTGAACCTCCAGGTTTGAAACCACGTAATGCAGTAGATGCCCATGTCTACAAGGCACAGACAGTCAGTTCAAATAAATGAGCAATCCGTTTTGCCAGTCAAACACTAGGAACAGACAGAGAGATAGACAGACATGACTCACTTGCTTTGGTAGTGTGTGAGGAAGTGTTGCGGGTCGGCTGGTGTATGTGAGAGGCTTGTGATGTTGGGGGCGTTCAGGACGAATCCTGATGAGCTCTGTAGAATACAGAACAGCCAGTACACAACACTATTCCAGAAATCCCTCTTAAAGCAGCAGCGGCACACCAAAATATATCAGATTTCCAATATCTTTTGAGTGGATGACTGTTCATAGTGTTGTTGAGGTGAGCCGTGTCAACTTTGAGTGCTTTTGTGACATTAAATGAAGACAAGAGTGAAATTCTCCTTGTTGGAAATGAACTGCAGAGAAAAAAGGTTCTTAATAGTCTGGGAAATCTGGCACTACAGACTAAAACTGAGGTTAAAAATCTAGGAGTTATTCTTGATTCTGAGCTTACATTTAAGGCACATATAAATAATGTTGTGAAAACTGCCTTTTTTCACCTCAGAAATATAGCTCGTGTAAGACCATTTCTTAATCTTGAAGATGCTAAGAAGCTGATTCATGCATT
>JAFVLL020034104.1:0-15000 GCA_021397915.2 Tor tambroides
GCCAGGCCTTCTCGTCCAACATCAGTGTCTGACCTCACAAATGCGCTTCTGGAAGAATGGTCAAAAATTCCCATAAACACACTCCTAAACCTTGTAGAAAGCCTTCCCAGAAGAGTTGAAGCTGTTATAGCTGCAAAGGGTGGGCCGACGTCATATTAAACCCTATGGATTAAGAATGGGATGTCACATATGCGTCACATTAAGTTCATATGCGTCTAAAAGCAGATGAGCGAATACTTTTGGCAATATAGTGTATATATATATATATATATATATACACACATACACTTTTTTTTTTAAATAGTGAGTTGGTGAACACACACAAAAGGAAAATGTACTGCCAGGACATTATCCAGTAACTTTACAGACATTTCTATTAACTCTAAAACACAACACAATGAAATGCAAAATTCAAAATACAGGTAAAACACTTGTAAAAAATAAATATGAAAAATTCCTTCATACAGTATATTGTGCCCTATTTTTACAGATTTTTTTTACAGTGTAGTTTGCTTGATTATTTTAATAGCTTCATACGGAAATTAAATTAAATACAATTAATCAATTAGACAAATAGGTCTAACTGCACTTGTAGCTATGCTTCTGCCATGTTATGCTGTTTATGTGCTTAGTTTGAATGGTGTAACCTGTTAATACCAAATTTTGGGAACCAAATTTTGGGAACCAAAATTAATATGTACATAACAAATAACAGCAAATAACTAGACATTCATATTCAACTGCTCATTCACCGTCTAAATTTCTATTGAAAAAGGGTTGAAGTAAAGTAGAAAATCGAAAGTAGAAATCTTGACAATTTCCGGCTCACGCTGGTTTGTTTTTGGTCTGATTTTATATGGTCTGCCATACCTCATGTAATATATGCCAGGCAATTATGAAGCAAGAGTGATCTGTATGGTACAGACGTTTGGAAAATTCCAGAAGCTGACGAGCTGTCAGGGCGGGATCTGTGGGACGCTGACAGGCCGTGAGTGACGGCAGTGTAATGACTGGCCTCATCTCAACCACTGTACAATGCACAGAAAGAATCAGGTGACAAAAATGACAGCTGTGTTCAAGCTGTTCCTCTCTCTGCTATCCTCCTGGATTTGAGTGTGAATTAGAAAGACATCTCTTCCTAGAGTAAATCAATTTGCTCAGGTCATGGTCATTGCAAAAAGACCCATTGCTAGAGCTAAACAGCATTCTCTGCTGTCAAAACGACAAAGTTAAGCCATCTTTTAAAATGTAAATTGCAATCCATCTATTCAGTTTTATTTTTGTATTATCCATTTTGTATAGTGCAAGAAAAAGCACAAAATCTCAAGGTTATCACATTATTCTGCAATTCCTAATTCAATTCACTACTTTTGTTGGCTCAACCCATAAGTTTGCTTTCTCTGCTTCTGTTTCACAATTTAGACAATGAACAAATTGAAAGATGCTGGTTGAATGCCTCTGAAATACATATATGTTGCAAAGGCATTGTATATTAAACTCATTGTTTTAGTTTGCTTTAATTTAATTTAAAATAATTAAAAGTCTTTCAGCTTTAAACTATAAGCTCAACTGACAATATCTCTGCTATATACTGTCATTTACCACTGTAATTATTTCGATCTGTCCCTCAGCTTGTAAAAATGAATGTCTATGCTGACAGTGAAATTCTATGGAGCAAGATAGAGTTTAAAAGCAGAAATATGAAGCTCATATTTTTCTTAATGCATCCCTATTAATTCTTGTATAGAAAAGTGTGTGTGATTTGAGCTGTAAAGTTTCTAAACTATCTTCTCGTTATGTGTTACAGACAAAGGAACTCAAAGATTGCATTTAACATTACACAGACATCCACTCAGTAGCTAAATTAAAAAGCCCCAAAATCGTAACACTTTAGTATAGGGACCAATTTTCACTATTAACTAGTTGTTTATCAGCATGTCTATTAATTACATATTGGCTGTTTATTAGTGCTTATAAAGCACATATTCTGCATGGCTATATTCTACATCCCTAATCCTACACAATACCTAAACTTAACAACTACCTTACTAACTATTAATAAGCAGCAAATTAGGAGTTTAGAGGCAAAAATCATAGTTAATTGTTTGTTAATGGCGAGAATTGGACCTTAAAATAAAGTGTGACACAAAAATCTAAAAAAAAAAAAAAAAAAAAATATATATATATATATATATATATATAAATCTCACATACAGCTTGTATGTGGTTTGATTCAAAAGAGTCATTCATTCATGAATCAGACTATACTTAACTTGCTGAATGCATTTGACTCACTAAAAAGAACCAGCTCATTAGAGTCATTTCTTTGTGAACTGGACTACACTTAATTGCTGCATGTGTTTGATTTGCTAAAAAGAATGACTCAAAAGAGTCATTTGTTCGTGTTTGTTCACGAAGTCATCTATACTTTTGAAACTGTGTGTAAACACATACTTTAATGTTTGTCCTGGTCCAGTGCCAGTGACTAGTCAAAATGATTTCCTAAGATAATCAACAGCATGTCAGAGACATTGTCAGTACAGCTTAACTTGAACTGACTCCAGAACACTGCTTTAACAATACCTGGGTATTTCCATCTATACTGTGTTGAATGTAAATTCAGAAGTCATTCAGCTAGAAGTTGTTTTATCAAGAAGGTTATTCTGTCCTTTGGCTCAAGCATTACTTCACATCATAACAATGGGATTCAGTGAATCCTCCGAATAAAGATCTGTGGGATAGAGAGGTCACCGTCCTTGTCCGTGAAGATGTCAAACACAGCCCTGCTTACAAGAATTTCATCACTATACATCATCCACAGGCCCGATCTATAATGTACCATGTCGAGCATTCAAAATGAGAGAGAAATGAAGACAAGGAGGGAAATGTTGCCCAAAAAAAAAGAGTGTGACATTGAACTGCTGGGTCAAAAAGAAAGCTTTACGTAACATTGTATTGATGGTAATGCTTTGTTATCAAGGCCTTTGTTGTCATCAAAAATTTCCTTTAATATTTAGTGATATAAATTAGGCTGACAGACATAAATGTGTATATATATATAACTTAAACATTTAGATTAGGCATTATAAATGTACTGTATCTGAAAATTAATTCTGAGATTTGCTAAAGCTGAAAATAGGTCACCAATACTTACCAATACAAAAAAAAAAAAAAAAAAAACTGTCCCTGTTCTGAACTGTTCCTTTACCATTGAAACCCGCTGATCTCCTATTAAAACGGTGTAATAAACTGTTATATGAAAGGCAGTATTGGACTCAACAGCAGTAAATGTTAGAGATTTCAAAGAGTTACGAGACAGAAAATGGAAGCTCAATAGAGGACGTAACCATAAAAAATCTTATAAGATACCATTAACAAAACATGCACAGTTCTTAGAAACCACAGTATATGTAACAGGTTTTATGACCACATAAAAGCTACATGAAGCGCTAAGCATGAATTTCCATAGGATTACCATGGTAAATAAGCTGCAAAAGCTTGCTCAGTTTGCCACTGAATACAGACCTTGAGAGATAAAACCGTTGTTTCATGAAAAGAAAAAAAAAAACATATCCATCAATAACCAGTGAAAGTCCTTGGCCAATCATAGAAATGCTCTGAATGTACACGACAGTCATATTCATAGCTGATATTTGAGGTTGCCAGAGGGTCAAAAGCAGAAATATGGTGCAGGTTTTAGTGGGGCAGAGACAGCAGAAACTAATAAAAATAAAAAAAATAGGTCGGGGGATAGAAAGCCTGTCAGATAGATGGAGTACCGTGGGGGAAGACAGGGTGAGATGGAGACAAAACCAGAAGACGGACTGAAGGAAGCGAGGACGTGCTGCTCTGCCGTGGGTGTCTCTTTGTGAGGAATGCAGGTTTGAATTTAATGAGGCTAATCCATTATGGGCAGACCGCCACAGCCCTCATATCACATGTCTTCAAACCAAACCCAACCACCATCCCGTACCCGTTCGCTGCACCCCTCCCCCATCTCCTGGGACGCCACATACTGGGGGACAGTGGTTTCCAGTGTGCCTTTAATCGATATCAGTCAATAGTGACAACTTGCACATGTATTATTTAAGAGCTTGATTTTTTTTTAATCAAGAGGTGCACAAGTTCCCTTACAAAAATGAAAGGGAGACCAGGGAGTGTTGTCACAATTCTTCAAACTAAAATTGTAATATCGTTATATTTTTGCAATAAATCTTGGCATTTTTTTACAATTATGAATTGTATTACCTGTAGGTCAAAACAATAGTTTAACATAATAATTTAATAATCTACACTTGACCCTCTAACACTAACACTCTCTATTCTATTTCTATTGTCTACTCGTTTTCTTTTAAATATCATATAAAAAACTTGACCCTCTAACACTATCATTCTTTATTCTATTTCTATTCTATCTACTTGTTTTTTTTTAACTTGACCCTCTAACACTAACATTCTTTATTTTATTTCTATTCTACCTACTTGTTTTCTTTTTATTCTTTTTAAACTTGACCTTTTTAAACACTACCACTCTCTATTCTATTTCTATTCTGTCTACTTTTCTTTTTATTCAAAAAACTTTACCCTCTCACACTAGCACTCTCTATTCTTTTTCTATTCTGTCTACTTTTCTTTTTATTTAAAAAAAACTTGACCCTCTAACACTAGCACTCTCTATTCTATTTGTATTCTATCTACTTGTTTTCTTTTATTTATTATAAAAAACTTGACCCTCTAACACTAGCACTCTCTATTCTACTTCTATTCTATTTACTTGTTTTCTTTTTATTTGAAAAAAAAAGCTTGTCTCTCTAACACTAGCACTCTCTATTCTACATCTCTCTAACACTAGCACTCTCTATTCTACAGGTCAAGTCTTTTTAATAAAAAGAAAACAAGTATAGAATAGAAATATAGTAGTCAACATTTGAAGTGGATCAAAAAAGTTCATCAAAGTTGTCCTAAGGCAAGAACAGGTATTGTTTTTGTTTTAGGACAACTTTGATGAAAGGTCTTTATCCACTTTAAATGTTGACTACTATATTTCTATTCTATACTTGTTTTCTTTTTATTAAAAAGACTTGACCCTATAACACTAACACTCTCTGTTCTATTTCTATATTATCTGCTTGTTTCCTTATTTTAAAAAATTGACCCTAGCACTAACACTCTCTATCCTATTTCTGTTCTATCTGCTTGTTTTCTTTTTATTTAAAAAAACGTGACCCTCCAACACTAGCAATCTCTATTCTATTTCTATTCTTTCTACTTGTATTTTATTTATTATAGAAAAAACTTGACCCTATAACACTGACACGCTCTATTCAATTTCTATTATATCTATTTGTTTTCTTTTGATTTATTATAAAAATAATAATAACTTGACCCTCTAACACTAGTTCTCTCTATTCTATCTACTTTTCATTCTTAAAAAAAAAAAAACTTGCTATGTATACTGCGTTAGACTAACCGGGACTCGTCATGGCACTTACACAGTAAGTCGCTTTGGATAAAAGAGTCTGCTAAATGATTAAATGCAAATGTAATATTTTTATCATTTACAAAATACATTAATAAATGTTTTACTGTTAATTTAAGCTGAAAAAATAATAATAGGTTATTGAATGGGTTTCATTGTGAACTTACCCCATATAATGTAAAGATTTTTAGGTTTATGAATATAAAGAATTGACTTATTTCTCAGAAATATTTACTAGAGTAGAAAGTATGACTACTAGCCCCTATTGGAATACACAACTGCTAGTTTAGCTTTCTACTGACTCAATACATTGCTTACATACATCTTTAAGACATCTATTCAAAGTCTGTTTTCATCTGGAATGTACAATTTTTAGTGTGTTTTCATCTTCAGTCCATTGCTATAATTTTCCTGATGGATGTCAGAATAGCTTTCTACAGATGTTTTTGTGACACTTCTGATCTCAAATCATTTTTAAGATGTTTATCAGATGTTTGTACACAAATATGTTGCATAAAATACACATAATGCTTTCCAAACGATTCTCTTTCATACAGTATATCTCGGTATGCATGTATGCTTAACGGGATATTTTAGATTCCACACACCGATGGCAACCACGAGACGATCTGCGGTGAAATTCACAGGTCACTAAATAAACAAAATACTGTAACATAACAGCTTCTGATTATGCCATTTGTCTAGGGAAGAAAGACAAAGACCCCCCACACACACATACACAAACCCAGAGAGAAATGAAGACAGTAATCTGTGGCGTAGGGTGCACACTACAACACTGGCACGCCCTGGGCGAGCTTGTCTCTTGGTATTAGCGGAGTGCAGCAAGGCCATGCATTCTCTCTATTACACGACTCCCAGGCTTGTAATTATGTGGGACATTGCAAAACAGCCGGCAGCATGAAGGGAGGCTGACCTGGAAACCAACCGGATGATGCAAGAGACTCTTAAAAACACAAACAAACAAAAAAACACAAGAACATGATGCTTCAGTAACTGGTTTCAAGCAGCATGTCTTTAGATTAAAAACAATGGATTATGCAGCAATAACTCTATAAATGTACAGAAGTGTTAGCCAGAGGTGAAGAAGATGGCCTTTGCTGAATGAAAACACGCTTTGAATAGCCCTATCCATCACCCTGCCGAGACGGCGCCACCTCCTTTATTTCTCGTTCAATTACATGAGGATGAAGAGATCTCACTGCCGTTATTGTTCAGATAATGGTTGTTGGGAGAAAGAGGCAAAATCAATAGTTAAAGCCCAATGTCCTTTTCAAAGGCTGCAGTGTAAAGGGATCTCCTAAGGCTGAATGTCATGTTTCAAGTCTTTTGTTTTGTCTTTTAGTGACTGTTTGACTTGGACTTACAGGTGAGAATATCATACATTATATGATATATAATTACATTATGAATTAAAAGGATTAGAAATGTCAACATTTTATTAATATATTTTCATAACTGAATATACATCAAGTACTGATCTGTTAAACAATGCTGTTCAAAATTTTGGGATAACATATTTCTCATGTTTTTGAAAGAAGCGTCTAACGCTCACCAAGGCTGCATGTATTTAATCAATAATACAGTAAAAACTAAAATATTGTGAAATATTATTGTATTACAAAATAACTCTTTTGTATTTGAATATATTTAAAATGGTTTTTTTTTCTGTGATGTCAAATTTGAGTTTTCAGCAGACATTTCTCCAGTCTTTAGTGTCACACGATCCTTCAGATGTTTCCTTATTATTATCAAATGCTGAAAACATTTTTTCAGGATTCTTTTAAGAATAGAAAGTTCAAAAGAGCAGCATTTATTTAAAACAATAAAAAAAAACAAAAAAACATTTAATGCTTTTTTATGCATTTTTGCTGAATAAAAGTAAAGAAAAAAAAATCTCACTGTAATTTTATTTAAGTCATTATTTATGCAGTTTCACTTAGTGACACTAGTGGCGCATAAATTACATACTTCACCTTATGTTAAGTAACTTATTATATTTGTGACCCTGGACCACAAAACCAGTCTTAGGGCCCTATCATACACCCGGCGCAATGTGGCGCAAGGCGCTGTGCAAGTGTTTTTGCTAGTTTCAGCCCGACGCAGTTCTCATTTTCCCGTCCTACGCCGCGTTGTTTAAATAGCAAATGCATTTGCGCCCATTTGTGCACCCATGGGCGTGCTAGTCTAAAAAAGAGGTGTGTTCAGGCGCATTATTGGCGCGTTGCTATTTTGAGGAACTGAAACTAGACTGCGCCATAGACCAACTCAAACCTGGTCTAAAGTCTAAAGTAAATGGCGCAATATTTTTTTTGTTATTTAAAGAGAAAATGCGCCTCTGGGCGGGTCCACAACGCGCGTTCACTTTGCTTATTACACACAGAGAAGCGCAGCAGCACACAAACATGCCAAATATTAAAAATTAAAGGATTAAAGTGTAAAAGAATATTATTGTGTAGGCTACATAAATATAAAAATGTCATACATGTCATAATGGATAGTCATTGCGTGTATCAGAATTAGCCTACCTATTTGTTTGCGCAAGAGCAGATCCGTTTGCTCTTTGGAGACGCATTCAGTCTGTGCGCCTTAAAATTCTGCCGTTTAAATAGCGAATCCGCCATGGTGAGAGTGCAACTCGCTCTTAAAGGGAATGGGAGATGAGACTCTGATTGGTTTATTGCACGTTATGCCCAAAAACACACCCATTACTCATTAAGAGAATAGGGACAATCCTTTTAGACCACGCGCCATGAGCGCTGACCGTTTTTCCCGTCGTTATACTAGCAAAAGTGGATTCGGAAACACCCTAAGTGCACCTGTGCCGTGCGCTTTAGACCATGCGCTTAGATCATTAAAATAGGGCCCTTAAGGGTCAATTTTTTGAAATTGAGATTTACACAACATCTGAAAGCTGAATAAATAGATCAAGTTTTCCATTGATGTATGGTTTGTTAGGATATGACAATATTTGGCCGAAATACAACTATTTGAAAATCTGGAATCTGAGGGTGCGAAAAAAAAAAAAAAAAATCTAAATATTGAAAAAATCGCCTTTAAAGTTGTCCAAATGAAGTTCTTAGCAATGCATATTACTAATCAAAAATTAAGTTTTGATATATTTACAGTAGAAAATTTACAAAATATCTTCATGGAACATGATCTTTACTTAATATGATTTTTGGCATAAAAAAGAAATCAATAATTTTGACCCATACAATGTATTTTTGGATATTGCTACAAATATACCCGTGCTACTTATGACTGGTTTTGTGGTCCAGGGTCACATTTTATAAGTTATTATAAAGTACTCCCCAAAATAATTAACTACATTTTTGCCCTTCCGCTATAAACCAAATCAACTTCCCTTTCTTATCACTTCCAGTTTCACTCCATGTTAATTCTATCAATAAAAATCCTTTGCAGTGGCCAGTTAGAAGCTTAAAAGCTTATTCTTCACCCAAAATGACACCAGATATCTAAATGGAAGCTTTCATTGAGTTAAAAGGTACAGAGAATATGCACCATAATAGAGTCCATAAAGGATGAAACCACAGATTCCACATATACTGATGCTGGCCATCAGTGCAGAACAGATCAACACTGCTCAAGTCAGTGTCCTCTACAACCAATACAAGGCTAAAAATCCAACCTAATAACTGAATCCAATATCATGCCTTTTTAAAAACCTAAATTTCTAATTATACAAGGCTTAATCTGTGAAAACAAATCATTAAGCAGATCCAGTCTGTAATTTCTGAACCACTATCTACACAAAAATAATCAAAAACTCTAACAGACGCCTTAAGCCCCACCCCTCTCCGTTATTGGCCAGACCAAATGTCAGTCCTTCCCAAAACTCACACTATTGGTTGATATGTTAAATAAATCATTGACAGCTTTGATGTTTGTAGTCAACCTACAGAATGCACGCTTATAGCACATTAAACTGGAAAAAGTATTCCATCAAGGAAAAATTATGCAAATTGAATAAGAAAAAATACAGAATGTGGAACAACAATTTAAAAAGGCAACATGAAAAAATACAAAATCAAAGGCAACATGAAATTTGACTTTTTTAATTGGGAATCAAAAAGTTTATCCAAAAAAAGCGAAAAAAGAGAAAAATTTTGACTAAAAATTATTAAGACAAAATTTTTTTCTTTGGAATAGCGTGGATGATTTGTGCACAGAAAGGCTAGGAAAGCAAACTACAACTGAGAGCAAAGAAAAGCAAACTCAATTTCATTAAATATTAGACTAAGAGCTGGTAGAAAATACTGCAGAGGTGACAGACCCTGTCTGAACTACGCAACATCGACTCGGACTTTGCAACCGTCAGGTCCAGGCAGGCTGAACAGGCACGTCTGGAGGAAATGACCCTTAACTTACTGTGACTGGCGGAACCCAGTCAGGTACAGAGGCTGCCACAGCATCCGTAAAGCAGTATGTGTGTGTCACATCCAGCTCACACACCTTGGTGCCGTGAAGCTGATGCTCTCCCTCCCAGGATAATATGCTGCTCTAATGAGGCATAAAATCTCTGGACAAGCAAGGCCATTTTTGCCTGCTAACACCACAGCAACACAGAAGCGAAATCTTTGGCGTGGTTGCTATGATATCTGCAGTCCTGTAGAGTGACTCAACAAATTCCCATGTAAGAGATAGTGCTCTTGAGATTCTCTTTTGGGTAAATGAGAATACGTTCCCCCACAAATGGAGAATAAAGAAAGTTCAGTTGCATTTTTGTAGCAGACAAATAAATATTTTAAACTTAAAGATAGATTTACTCACTTTATTTTGTTTCAAACCTGTAAGAGATTCTTTCTTCTGTAAAAGTCACATTTTTGCAGAATAGTCCATTCTTTTCAATACAATAAAAGTAAATGGAACCATAAAATGCACCATAAAAGTACCACAAAAGTGTCTAATGACTAATGGCACCACATTTGATTTCAGAGCAACAACGAAGTGGAAAATTATCAGCCAAGAGCAGCTTAAATTTCACAGAGCTATCTCATGGCTTCAGAAGATTTGTAATATAGCGGCACGATGAGTCATATGGACTTTTAATAACACTTTTATGGTACTTTTCTGTCACTTTGGCATTGACAAGCCCAGTCCCCATTTACTTTTTATTACACGGAAAAGAACAGCCAGGATGTCACCATAAAGGTTTGGAACAAGATGAGGATGAATAAATAACAAATGAAATGTTTGCCATTTCAACACATTTGTTGAAAGATACAACAGTGTGATGACAGGAAATAACGGTTTGACTAACAAAAGCCAGATTCAAACTCACATCACTAACCTTCAGGTCAAAGATGAAAACTGTATAGCTCAAACGTTGCTCTTCTATAGCTCAAATCTCAGCTATGCTTAATTGGTAACGCTTTAGTATAGGGACTAATTCACACTATTAACTAGTTTATTAGCATGCCTATTATTAACATATATAAAACACATATTCTGCATGACCATATTCCACATCCCTAATCATACCCAATACTTAAACTTAACAACTACCTTACTAACTATTAATAAGCAGCAAACTAGGAGTTTGAGGCAAAATTCTTAAAATAAACCTTAAAATAAACTGTGACTGCTTAATTTAACTACCAACTTTCTCTCAGATTCTCCTTAAGTTTCCTAACAAATAAATTAAAAAAAGAATGAGACAATTGTTGACATACAAGAAGAGTATAAAGCAATACATGCTAACTGAATGCCTTCAGAAATAGAGAATTTGAGAAATATTTGAGTTCATAAAAAGATCTCAGACTTTTGATTGCAGATTTTGGTATCTTTGCAAATCTGAACATAGTCTTAGATCTCAAACTAGTACAAACAAATGCAAGGAAAATCACGAAAAAGAATCTGAAAAGCACTGAGACCTCAAGGTTAATTTAACCTATTTGCACATGGAAAAAAAAATATTTAGGTTTGTATAAAAGTGAGGTTGACAGATGTCGCTTAGATTTCCACAGTGGCAAAGTTAGTGGCCAGTCCTCCCGAATAACAGAGACTCAAATGCAGTCGCAATATCATCTAAACTCTCTGTTCGCTTCTGTGTGCATTGCTGCAAGCTCATACACAAGCAGAGCACACTGACCCGAGGCTGGGAAACAAACTGCTACGTGTAGGTCACTGTATTGAAGTCATATCAAAACAACATATGGACCCAGCATCCCGGAGCCTGATATTTCTTCTCTTGACAACCTGAACGACGTGCAGGGAGCCGAATATTTCACAAGCATCTCTCGCAAATTAGACTGAGGCCAGATCATTTATCCTGCAAGTAATCCAATTCATTCCTCACTCTGTGATCCCTATTCATTGGGGAGAAAGATGACTCAGACATTTTAGCACTGCAATAAGTGACTCTAAACAATCCTAATAGAGATGAATAGAGAGGCTAAACGTTCGGAGAATTACGTGATGAATGTTGTAGGAGATACGGAAAGCTGTGAATCGAGGCATTACGCTGTGTAAAACCGACAAGAGGGGATCTGTTAATAAACTTGATGGCACAAAATCTAAATTTACAATCACGCAGTGATGTACTGTAAATGGCACATTATAAAGGACGTGATGACAGCTGTCAATATAATGGTGGATTCAGGATGAATAAAAAAATAATAAGGCAACAAACAAGAAGCCGTTGGAGACTCTAAACGGTTCCACTTTACCTGTCATTCTCCGCGCTCTTGAAGCCCGGTAAGATGTTCCTGAAGCTGCTGTGGCGGTCGAGCTTTGGCTGGCTTTTGGTGCGTTTGATGGAACCCTTCAGTCTGCGGCTCAGGAAGCCCTGGACAGGAAGTCAGAGGAAAGGACTGGATTACACTCAGAGATTCATTAACCACTGGAGCAGATGCATGTGAAATCCGACGCTTGGCTTTTTCCCTTCTATTTGATCTTTCCTCTCATCCATAGCGTTTGGTTGTGGCGTGCATAGCTGCGCGATTGGTGCGGCACACACATCTGCTCGCAGCGCTGGGCTGAAGGAGCTTCACTGATGTGATACTCCCCTCAAAGCCACTGTTACCATGGAAACTGTTGGCTGGCATGGAAAAGGGGGGAAAAAATACTGGTGCACTGCAAGTTCATAGGGGGAGAGCTGAGCTGGTGCTTTTCAGACGCTCTACAGATTAGGACAAGATTAAAAGGACCTGAATTATTCCAGAAAATCCAAAGTCTGTCTGAGTGGGATGCTTGAAACACTGAGAAAGGAAAAAACATGCATTTCTCAGGCATGTAGATGCAATTAATGGGTGGGAAATGTGAATCAAGGCCTCATGCATGAAGTGAATGAATGGCTGATTGATCTTAATATGCCACTTAGTGCCCGTTGTTGCACAACAACCAATTAAGGGGCTAACAGGAGCAAACAAAGTCACAAAGAACAGCACAAATTCTGCTGAAAGGACTAGTATAGCTAGTATAGTATAGCTAGACTAGTATAGAAGCGTCATGCCTACTGAGGGTACACATGACCCATCAGAATTTTAAGTAAATATATTTTTGAAAGCATTTTCTGGAAGGAATGAAATAAATAAATAATTAATTAATACAAAAATGTAAATTAAAAAAATAATAAATAAAATACAACATTTATATTTATTTTATATAAATATATTTTAATCAATATTTATTATTTATTTAAAAATTATATTATCCATCCATCTTCATCTTAATGACTTGATAAGTTGTAGGTTGCTTGTGTGAAATGCTGTCAGAAATCAGATTATTTGCTTAAAGCTGAAAATGGTCATCATTTACTACCTATATCATACTTTTTCGTTCCTTAATTTGCTAATAAATATTGTTGTCCTCATCATACTTCTATTGGGTTACAAATGATGCAACAAAATGGATCTGGGGCGAAGGTTAGTCCCATGTGGCCTCTAATACTCAACTGAAACAATCCCAAATTGCATTGTGTTACAGTTCTGCTTGGTGTCTATAGTTGTGGACGACCACATAGATTTTTTCAATGGATAGTACTGAAAATCTAGAGACCCTATATAATGCCAAATTTATAATATATTTTTTATTATTATATATTTATAACTTATGATATGTAAACATAAACATGTCTTCATCCTACTGTTTGTAGATCTTTAAAAAATTAAATTGATCTCTTAAGGCCCATTCAAGAATGATAACTATAAAGATAAATCCAAAGTTCTGTCATGAAACTCTAGATGGCGCAGTCAGGTAGGTCTAACTCAATCTGACATAATGACATCATCACACGGTGCAGCTGATTGGTTCTTTTTGTATAAGCAGCCAATGAGCTTGGCTAGAGCTTGCTCTTAACAGTTGCAGTGCGTTTCAGAAATCCTTCACCTTCCCCAGCTCCACCTGTATAGATCTGCTACGGGGTGATTCATGTATGTTATATATGGGGGTTATTTCATATATGTTACATGTGCAGCAGCAGTATTTCTTACATGCTAACAGCAGCATGTTGTGAATGTAGCAGCAGCAGCGTAGCAGATCTTTTCCACCAAGACCAAACACATTAACATATTACCATGCCAAACCCTTGGAGAGTTGTCATGATAGAACTATAAAGATAACTTTATTAGTGTCCACACCAGCGTACAATATCGTTTGTTTATTCTAAGCACACGCATGTCTGCCACTTTAAATTGTCGAGCTCATTATAGCAGGATTGGGTGTCAATGTTTTTATCATTCATCAACTGGAAAAAACTGTTCTGAAAGTGATTCCAACGATATCATTTCTCTATGCCTTTATTGTTATAGCTGTGGTGTGGACTCTGCTATTCTTTAATACTGAGAACGATTTTTAGAACTATATCTTTATCGTTATCTTTCTAGTTATCGTCCTCAGGCCTTTTGTCGGGTTATTTACTGATGCTGATCTTCTCAAAATGCCCACGTATTGGCCAGTATAGATGTACTATATAGAAAGTGAACATGATAAAAGTTTGGTTTGGGTCAGCTTTAAGACATCTTCTCAAAACAACTTCAAAAGACTATTTTCCCCCTCGGGTGTAATCTAAATTTTTTAGTTCTTTGTTTTTTTCGGGCCAACTTTCACATGAAATTTGCCATTTGCCAAACTTCCAAATGGAATTAGTCATCGAGCCTGTCAGAGTGAAGGAAGAGCGCTGTTTGATGATGCTGTTGTTTGGAGGAGACGTACAACTGGAGGCTGCAGCTGCAGTCTGGATCAATGACAACGCAGTCTGAAGAGCTCAACTCCAGAAACAAACTCAAGCTGTGTAGTAACTCTGTATCTTTCAAATTTAAACAATACACCAGCATGCATTTCTGTACAAAGAATTTTGTTCACTAAATGATTCTGCAATTCTAAAGACAGAAGTGAATCAGAATGATGACTTTCTACAGAACTGTTTCGTGCCCTCCAAAAAGCCAGATGTTAATTTAGTAACTGCTCAGCATATTAGAATGATTTCTGTAGGATCATGTGACATTGCAGACTGGAGTAATGGCAGGATAACACCCTAT
>JAFVLL020034104.1:20000-26600 GCA_021397915.2 Tor tambroides
TTCTGTAATAGTTGCATATCAGTTCTTCAATTGTCCTCAGTGTGAAAAGATGGATATCAAAATCATTCTGTCATTGTTGGAAAGGGTTCCATTACAAAAATGCTAGAAAACCAAAGAATTTGTGGGACCTGAAGGATTTTTCTGAGGAACAGCGGGCAGTTTAACTGTTCAGGACAAACAAGGGAATCACTGAACAAAAAAAACAACAACAAAAAAAAACAGCTGTGGATCATTCAGGTAAGAACACAGTATTAAGAATCAAGGGGATGTAAACTTTTGAACCGGGTCATTTTTATAAATTCAACTATTATTTTCCCTTGTCATCTTTTATGTGAAATATCTTATTCAGGTCAGTACTAAATAAACAACAAGCATTTTGTATGATGCCTCTTATTTTGGTAAAATAATTAACATTTTGAAGATTCTGAAAGGGGGATGTAAACATTTGACCTCTGTATAATAGATACAGACACACACACACACACACACACACACACACACTGTATAATAGATGAAAAAGTTGAAAAAAGAAAAACGATGAAAATAAAAAAACTTGAAAAAGAAAAAAATTTGATCTAAAAAATCTAAAATGCTAAATAGAAATTAACTAAAATTACAAAACACCTAACAAAATAACTCAAATTAAAATTAAAACAAGCTAATTCAAAAAAAAAAAAAATATATATATATATATATATATATATAAAAACTAAAATATCACTGATTTGGAGAAAAGATTTTCTTTTCGTGCCAACTTTAACTGCCTTTTTTCGGTTTAGGGATATTGAGCACACGAAATCTACAGATTGAATGCTAATCAAAACATTCCCTAATTAAAACAGCTTTTGTTTGAAACATTTTAATTTAAGAAAATAAGAAATTAAGACACCTGTAATATTTCTTAACAGACTGTCACTTATTCATTGCAGAATTTGGCACACATGGCAACATCTAGTCAAATCAAAGTAGTGAAATTTTTAATATTCACTCCATATTGACATGACGTGAACAAAACGAATGAATCATTTTTATAAAAAAGATGCATGTAATATTTTATCTGATATATTAAGATATTTGTGAAGTGTATATACTGTAGTAGGAATGACCATCTAAAGTCAAACTGAATCACATTTTGAAATACAACTCCAAGCTCAGAGAGATGCTTAAATCCTCTAACAATTGTAAATGTACTATTTTTATCTATGCTGCTGTCATAAATGCGTACCGTGACTTTAAAAGGTGTTGACGTGTCTGCATCCATAGCGACCACCGTTTTGTCCACCGTACTGCCAGGCATACTGCGCCGCCGGCCCACCCTGTCAGTGAGAGACTCTGAGAACAGACAGACAGAGAGAGAGGAATCAGAGAGTGATGACTGGATTCATGTATATGTAACCTGTCAAGAGCTGTTCTACGATCAGATTTCCCCTAGGATAAACAAACCCACCAAATGAACACAATCAAACATCAATAACAGTACTGGAAAAACTGAAGAAAGGTGTTCAACATCATCTCTTCTTCATGCTTGCTGAGATCGAAATAAGCTGCTAGTGTGTTTTGGATGGTTGCCAGGGGGTTGCTGTGTCACTGTATTCAACCTACTGCTATGTGGTTGTTATGGTCTTTTGAGTGGTATTAAGCAATGTGGCTCCTTACTGGCTCAAGTCAAAAGGCCCACCCATAATTCTCTTCTGTAGCAGCGTCACTGTCAGTCACATGTGTCGGTCATGCGCGGCCAGACGGCTGAATCTCAGCCTGCATCAGCCTGTCAGACTGCACTTGGCATTCAGCACACGCCTGCATCTCTGTCTGCACGATTGATGGAGGGAAGGAGGGAAACAAGTGTTTGTGCGGAAAACAAATGAGAGAGCGAACGCAGCCAACCTGAAAGATCTATGAAATTCATCCTACTGTCTCTCTCTTTGCACAGTCTGAATCACGTCAAACTCAAAACAAAGTGGAGGAAGGGCTTCTGTGCCTCGCTGGTTTTGTACTTGGAAAGATGCGTCACTAACAAGATCTGGAAGCTTTTTTTTGTGCTCTTTCTGACAACACTTTTCTTGGGCCAGAATTGGTTGTTCAAATAAAAAAGCTTTCTATTCTACAGTGTAAAAAAATATCCTGTTATGTTTATGGTAAAAAAAAATAGCAGCTGTGGTTGCCCAAAATTCCCAGTAAAAAATACTGTGACAATGTTTCCAGTGTTGAATATTTCAGAGATATATTGTTAATATACTGTATACTCAAACTACAATAATCTGCTTTCTGTCATAAAACATATCGATATCCATGATAATAATAATACAGGTGATACAACAGAAAGCAACATGATGAAACAGAGTTTCATGGCCTGTTTATAAAACATGGACAACAATCGCGTATAGACGTGCACAGGGTAACACACAGCAATTTAATAATGTAATAAACATGAAAACAATAACAACAAAATGTAACACAAAACATCCTAATGCACATTACTGATAACCAAAATGAAGAAGAAACAAATTTATTTATGTGTTGTCATATCTGATGTGTCATTTCACTGTAAATGATACAGTAACTAGTGTTACTAATAGTTTTTAATTGCAAAAAACATACATCTGTCAGTTTTTCACCAAAGAATTTTTTTCTTTCTTTGGTGAAATACTGTCAGATGTATATTTTTTGCAATTAAAACCTATGAGTTACCGTATCATTTACAGTAAAACAAACAAACAAAACAAACACCAAAAAAAACAGTTGTTTCTTACAGTTAACCAATTAACAGATTTTTTTTTACATATTTTTTCAATAAAAATTACAAACAATTTTTACAGAAAGCATTCAAGCATTCAAGAAATTCTCTGACTGGGCCTGACACCTGAAAACAAACAAACCACTTTATGAACCACATGATTTCCAATAAAAATAAATAAATAAATAAATAAATAGACAGACAACAATATTGCTTGAACTAAAGTTGATCCAAATTTATGTCATAATCACATAATAATATAATATATATTATTTTTTCTTTATATTTAGTATTATTTAAATTCTTATATCAAGAAAACAGATCACTAAACTAAATTAAACTAAACTAAACTAAAAAAATAAAATAAAATAAAATAAAAATAAAATAAAATAAAAGACTGGGCCTGACACCCGGAAACAAACCAATGCTATATAAAATGCTGAAGATGAACAATTATGTGCTAGTAAATTTTATGTAAAATGATTTGCATTGCTGTCTCAGTCACCATTTAGCCTTGGCTGAGCAAAACTAGACATGATCTGACAACATGGAGGAAGAGTCATTAACAGCTCTGCGTAGGTATCGACATATGAACATTCCGTCTGTATGTGTGTGTGTGTGTGTATGTTGGTAATTTCACTGTTTTCTCACTGGAGAGATGAACAGATTGGAATGCATGGGAGAGAAATCTCAGTGCCGCCACTTGCTTATGTTGATATCACAACATCCAGATCCATATGTTAAGCATAGAAGCAAGATCATATGATCTATGACTTGTGTTTGAAAACACTGAAGGTCTACAGGGTTTCTGACTAACATTTAAAAGTCTGTTAGTAGGCCAAAACATTATATACAGTACATAATTCTTAACAAGGTAGTAGTTTTTGTACTTTCAAATATGACTATGTACACATCCGTTCATAAACATCAGGATCTTTCCATCAGCTGTGTTGAAAGCACTATGAATCATGACCACAATGCCATTACCAACCTGCAAACGAATAACTGGTTCAAATATTCTTTCATGATTAAGCTGCTTGATCACAATTGATAACATGCAGCGTGAATGGAAAAACACTAAACAACAATTAAGAGATGGCTCCAACTTTCCTTCACCCAGAGCCAAGTGTTTATGAAGAGTGGAGACAGTAAAATGCTTTCATATTGAGAGGACAACAGAAGGGGCTTGAAGAAAAGCCTCCTCTGGCACGGACCTATGAGCAGGGGGTCTGAACTCTTGACCGTTCTGCTCATATTTGTCCAGAGCAAACATGCTGACAAGACTACAGAAGTTGTGTTTATGAGCTGCTGTGGAAATATTTTCCATTTCAGGGTGGACAAAAGTAAATAAATACCACATTAGAGGACTGATCACCACCACTTTATGATCCACATGATTTACAAAAAATAAAAAAAAATAATGTTTGAACTAAACTAAAGGTTATCCAAATGTATGTTATATAGTATATATTCTTTTTACTTTATATATACTATGAAGGAAAACATAAAATTATTCTTCATTATTAAAATAAAATAAAATAAAATAAAATAAAATGGCCCTTGTAACTTTCTCAACCGGTATGAACCATCAAATAATGTTCCATATATGTTACTCTGTTCAACCCCATATGTTAGGAAATGACTAAATGACTAAATATATAAAATAAAAAAATATTTTATTTTAAAATAAATAAAAATTAAATAAAATAAATTTTTTATTCAAATGTATGTTATATAATATTTATATGCTTTTTCTTTATATATATATATATATATATATATATATATATATATATATATATATATATATATTTTAATTGTATATGCACCTGTATTAAGGAAAACAGGAAATTATACAAATGAAAACAAAACAAAACAAAACGTGGCCCCTGTAACTTTCTTTTAATAAACGAATATATTTCAAAAAAGGTTCTTGACTGGTATGAGCCACTAAATACTTTTCCATATATGTTAATAAGTTCATCCCCAGATATGGGGAAATAAACTAAATGACTAAACATTATTCATATGTATGTTATATATTTATAGCCTTTTTTCTTTATATTTATTATTATATAAATTCCTATATGCACCTGTATCAAGGAAAACAGGAAATTATACTTAACTAAATAAAATAAAATAAAATAGTACAACATTTCTTTTAATATCTGAATATATTTTTTAAAAAGTTCTCAACTGGTATGAGCCATCAAATAATGTTCCATATATGTTAATCGGTTCAACCCCAGATGTTGGGAAGACTTGTGGGCCATTTGCCAGAGAATTACAGCAGAAATGCTTGGCGCTAGCGGCCCTATTAATCTGCTCTGAACAAGATGCATGGCCCAGCTGTGTAAGAGACGCCTGCTCCGGGGTGCCACCGTCCTCCATCTGATCTCACAGAGGACTCTGTCATTCCAGGAAATTACATACAAGTGCTACGCTCTCACTTAGCATTCAAGCAAGGCTATAACTCACAGACCTGTCTCATTCGCTCTTAATCTAAATGCACGTTCCTTTCTTCAGGTCTGGCTCGACTTGTCGCAGCAAGAGATGATGAGTCTTTGCAGGCCCTTTGGTTTGGTTAGACAAAGACATGGGACACAATGTTTCTTGACTTCTTTGGCAGCGATGCCCTTTTAAGGTTTAAAAGCAAAGACAATAACACAAAAAGCAAAACAACTTGTGCTGATTTTCAGCAGGGTCAGTATCTGGGTAACGTACAGTGACTTGCAGGTATTGTATAGTTGATTATGAATGATAATGATAAAAATTGTAAAAAGGTCAAGAAAAAAACAGATTTTAGGCTATTCAATACACATTGTTACCAAATAAATTCTATTTCAAATAAATGCTGTTCTTTTGAACATTCTATTTAAAGAATTCTGAAATACTATATATCACAAAAATATTAGTAAACACAATTCTCAACTGTGACAGTATTAATAAGAAATGCTTCTTGAGCAGCAAAATCAGCATACTGAACTGATTTCTGAAGGATCATGTGACATCGAAGACTGGAGTTATGGCTGCTGAAAATTCAGCATTGCATCATAGGAATAAATTACGATTTAAAATATATTCAAATAGAATATAAACAGTTATTTTAAACTGTAATAATCAGGGGTTTGATATGTGGGGGGGCTCTATGGTGTTGAGCTTTATTCTGAAGCAATACTCTCATCAGTTTTCTATCAGTTGTGACATATAAATATGCTTTATATGTAATCCAAGGGTATTTTTTACCTTTATAGAGGGCATTTTCCCACTAGTATCACGTAGCCATAATAGCTGGAATAGATAGCAGCTTTCATTGGCCAAGGCCCGCCCATGAGGCCGTTTGACTGACATGTCAAACAACCAATCACAGTTCGTTTTGTTCAGCGTCACGTTTTGGGGTGTGGAAATGTCGCCACAATAACAGACCGGTGTGTGAAACTCTTGGACGTATTTTAAAGATTCTATGCCGCGAACTTTAAACATTTCACATACTTTTGAAAATCCAGCGTTTAGTTGACCCTGACAAGCGTTCGTCGTCACAGTTGTAAACATGACGGCTTTCTACTTTTGCGAGGGGGTTTGGCGTCACGGAATTTTTGTTTCCAGGCGGAACGTTAAAGAACGCGACACACATGTCTCCCGGAAATCCTGTATAATTCAACCAATCCGACGACGACTTTGACACTCCTGAAGCCTTTCCAGATAAGTGTGCCATATGCATCATACGTTTGGTGAAAACGTTGCGTGATGTTGCATAACTAAATGTATTTTAAATATTAAAGCTGCAAGCAGCGATGAAAGGGCCCTCGCACCCGGGCTCACCGCAATCACGTGGCCATAGGAAAACAGGGAACAGTGGGCAATAT
>JAFVLL020034105.1:5999-42237 GCA_021397915.2 Tor tambroides
TAGCAAAGTGTCATTTCTTCAGTGCTGTCACATGAAAAGATATAATAAAATATTTACAAAAATGTGAGGGGTGTACTCACTTCTGTGAGATACTGTAAATAATACTAAAATAACACTGTCTTAGGCTTTCTTTTTCCATCCATTTGTTATGATGTTTACATAGCAAATGCACTAAAATAACTACTGATGTACAGAGTTTATTATTTTATAATTTTACCTTAGTTTTTGATGTTGGAGAAACAAAAATACATTTAGCTTATTTTAGCCTTGGTTGAAGTTAACTTAATATTGTATTTTAAAGCTCCCTGCTCTACTTGGCTCATCCTGAATGGCGCTTTTTATTACCCACATTTGTAGTTATGAACACACAAGGTTACTAAGCCCTTTAAAGCCATTTTACTCTGAAATCACCTGAAAATGTCCTCAGATTTACTCCTAACAACTCCTCTAATCTGAAGGTCAAATCCACGGGTCTGATTTGCTCAAGGGCACAGTTTAACTTGAAAAATCAGTAACTCCCCAGTTCTTGGTCACTTCTCCCTGTGACTTAACACACAGTCTTTGTGATAGATGATAGATCCAGACTCTAACTTTTAATCTACCAGTGCCCATATTACCACAATTTATGCAAACCATGCATTGACCTTTACAAAACAGGCCAAAGAAATAATGTCTGCAACTGCAACTTTAAACATGGCCTCTTTTCTCTAACGCTCTCCCTTCTCACTACTTCAGTTAATAATTGCTGCATTGTACTGTGGCTGTAATCCATTCCTGGTACTGTGCAAAGGCAGCGACTAATGAGATGCTCAGTAGCTTTATATTGTAAATTGTTTCAGAATACAGAACACAGAGTGTGCAACATTTTTATCTTTCATTCCTGACTTAATCTGTGTGAGCTAAAAATGGTCGGGGACTCCGAAAAGAACTAATGCATGCCAGTGATATACAGGTTAATGTATAGAGCAAGAAGTACGTGATTTTTGCTGTGATATACTTTTTTTCCTGAAGAAGTGACTTTGTCAAATCCACCCATCACAAGTTCTGAGAAATCACTCTAGGGTTACTGAAACACCTCATTTACATAATTAGTCATAAACTGACTTAAACAAGAATTCCAGCAGCCTCCTTTTCTTTGTAACTACTGAAATTTTGCTGAAGTGCTGCTGCCAATATCATTATTTCTTAAGTCTGTTTATTAAAACAAAATGACTTACCATGTAAGTTTGGTCATTTTGGCTTTTGTGACTATAAGATTGGCATCATAAATCATCTGAATAATGTCGCCAACTTTTGTGACAGCATCCGGCTTAATCATAGCCAAAGTCCTGAAGACGACACAAGACATGAGTATAAATAGCAAATCAGAAAGTAAGAAGGGATGCCAGGGATGAACCAAAGTGTCAACAAATTAGATAGAAATTGTAAATTATATAATCTATAATGGTATTTGTTTTGAGTAATTTGTTTTAATGAGTGAGTGAGTGTGTGTGTATGTGTGCATGTATTGAATTTTGGAACCCTAGATTTAATATTTTATAGCATTTCATAACATGTTTAGAGATTTATTGGGAAGAAGTTTTTGAAAGATATATAACATGCAAGACAAAGATGCCACTTTTTGCCCAGTGAAATAATTAAACACAGACACACATATAGGTCTATCTAAGACAAGAACACCACATCCATAGTGTTGCTATTCAGCACCATGAATATTTAGCTCATTATTATTTCCATTTTAGAGCTCAAAGGAAAACACACAGCAAATGCTGAAGCACAAATCGACAACTGCTGCTGTCAGACTTGACAAAGGCTGGCTGATAAACATATCAATAAGTCACTGAAAATCGAACAAGGTTTTCATTGAGTTATCATCATGTTAATCTGAAAGCCTAGTTACATTTTAATAAAGGATTTCTTTAAAAGGAATACTTTAATCTTTGAAAATATATTTAAAATTTACCCTAAACATTATATAATATTGCTCTCACAGAAATAGATATGATGCTCTGACTAAACAACCGCAGTCATTTGAGTAGGCAGCTCAAATTCACTTTGAAGAGTGCATATCGCCTTGAGTCTGTCCCTCTGTAATCTTTCCCAAATTTATATTCAAGGCACACCACTATGAATCTCAAAGGAGAGAAAGAGCAGTGGGAAACAGTGTGAATGTGATTGATATAAGAGATGAAAAGGAAGTGTTGACTCATTAAATCAGTAATCATTGTTCAGTGATTTTCACTAGTAGGGGACGCAGAAGCTCATCTTCACTTTATAAAAATTACATTACCAGGTATTTAAGGAGGAGGGACCACAAGGGAAAAAATAGAAAAAGGTTGCTAATGACTTTTTCTTGTGATATACAATAAGCTATTCATCACACTAAATGAAGATGATTAAAAATGACTTCTGATCGTCCAGAAATAGTTCATCCAAAAATGTATGCCATTCCAAATTTATATTACTTTCATTATTCATAATGAATCAGACTAATCTGGTTCATTTCAACTCACTGATTGAGAAACTCAATGATATTTTAAAGAATGTTACTAAACAGTTGCTGGTAGCCAGTGACTGCCATAATATGGATAAAACACTATGGCTACCAGCAACTGTTTAGTTAACAGCAATTGTCAAAATATCTACTTTTGGTTCAACAGAGGAAAGAATCACATACAACTTGAGTTAGGAACAACCGGAGGATGAATAAATGATGACACAATTTTCATTTATGGATCTCGATAACAACTTACTGGAAGGGAGGATTATCAGTACATGATGACTTAAATGCAAGTCTTTTGTTAACACAAAACCTTTACAGGGCTTCAGAAAATTTGGATTTAGTGCATAAGTCATACTGATGACTTTTATTTTAACATAATTTATTTTGTGTGTGTGTGTGTGTGTGTGTGTGTGTGTGTGTGTGCGCGCAAACTTTTCTTTTAAAGGGATAAAGGGATTCTGTCATCAGTTACTCCACCTCATGATGAGCCAAACCTGTATGGCCTTCTTTCTTTTGTGAAACATAAAAGAGGATTTCAGGAGAAAGGTCTCACTTTTTTTTGGCAATAAAACAGAAATCAGTGTGGCTTCCTTCAAAGTATTTTTTCCGTGTTCTGCAGAAGACAGTCATACAGGCTTGGAAAGACAAGTTCTGTCTCAGCAGTGGTGTTCAGGATTAAAGTACCTCTCCTTCTTACTGCCCAGTTTGTTGGCTGTGTACTGATCCCCGTAACCTGTGAGGTTCAGCTGACGGGAAAAGATGTTCACTCGGTTGCCAACAAACAGATCCTCTGGATGAAGCTCATCAAGCTTGGTCCTGCGCAGGAAGGTGCGCTGGTTCTTCATATCAAACTATATAAGAAAAGCATACATGTGAATATATGAATCTCAAACAAAGCAAGAAGTCAGGGACTGAAATCTGAGTATAGGAATGCACCATCTCCACGGAGCCATCTTTAGGGTAGTAGAGCAGCTGGTATCGTCGCAGGAGAGCAGCACTGGGGTCATACCACTCAGCCAGAAAGGCAAAGCGCTCATCCTGTGCATAACACAACACACACAACAAAAAACACAGTCAAGCCAGGCACGGCAGGGGAATGTCACTGATCTGACCCTCATGCATGGACAGGGAGTCACAACAGCCGCGCTCTGACCCTCAACACAGACGGGCAGCTGGGCCTGCTAACACGCTGAGTCAGAGGTTCAGAGCCCTTTGATCCCCTGGGGAGCTTCACTGCAAATGGGGAGACATTATCCAGCTGCTGGAGCTACTGCTCCTGAAACTGTGCACTACACGCTTGTGCAAACATTAGGGTTGCACAAACATAAAAAACTATCAGTAGATCAATAGACTACAGATAATATATTTAAATTCATAGAGTCGTCATTAGAGGGGCAACCCAGAAATATTGTGTGGGGCCCTGTGACGAGGAGGGGGCTTATACTATTTTTATTACTAAATTTTTAGAGTGGCCCTTTATATTTATACTACTAAAAACAGAATGAAAAAAAAAAAAAACTAAAATGCTAATACAATGTCCTAACCCCACACAAAGTTAAAAAGCGACAAGCAATAAAAAGCTCTCTTCAATATTAATGAATTAATGTATTTTTGTTTCATGTACAGCCATGTTTGCCAACAAAACAAAACAATAAAACAAAACTAAGAAAAAAAAATTAAAGTGCACTTCATAATGTTTGAATTTGCACACTACGTGCACCATTTATACTACAAAACAGCATAGAATAGTGCACGCAAATTAGGAAGACACCTATGGTGACTAATCCTATATTAATTTAGTCAACACAATATTATAATATATATAGTAGCATACGGCGTGGACAACTGTTTGTGTATAGTGAGAACTGGTAGACAAAAATGCTATATATATATATATATATATATACATACTGCAACCCTAAAAAACATGTTAAAATTTCTCTAAAGCAGGGCCCTCAAGATATTGCCATTTTCATAAAAATGAGTATTAGCCATAGCCAAGATTTCATGAGTATTTAATACAGGACTTGTTGAAAACAAAGTATTTAAGAAGTTATTAAAATAGACGGCATCTAAATCTCAGTGAGTTTGACTGTTGTTTCACTATTAAGTGGCTGATTTCACCTTGACACCAACTCAGAGGTGCCCTTGAAGCAACATGGAGAGCAAGCATGTTGGTGTGATCTTTGTTCCCCACAGAGCGCCACCTTGTGGCTGAAATTCATAGCACAGGCTGTGATTCAGGGCGATATAGCTGAGGCCATGAGCAGCATAGTGATCATGAGAAATGATATGTTAATCTACTGTTGATCAACGGACATCAAAATTCAAGCAAATAACAGCAGGCCTACAACAGTGACTCATAAGATCTATTAATATTCATAATAACTCACACAATAACTGGCAGATAATCATAATCAGTATATATCATAATGCCAGTGCTTTAATGTTGCATTTCTAGGCACTATGCCATCCATCCTCCAGGCCACATGCTCACTAATTCATAGCGGCAACATGTCAACACTGAGCCCAAACATGGCATCACATTATCCTAACTAATTTAACAACAGATCATTAGTGCATCTGCAACATAACGCGAATGCTTTCTCATTCATCAAACCATAGAGACTCCCTTTAATGTAATTGAGCTATCTTGAATCTAACAGGGCCTCTTCCCCCAAACAGGAGCTATTTATACCCCTCAGTCAGAGCTGGGACAGAGATAATATTGACAATGAACAGCCTTCTTTGGACAAATACGCTGAGGCACAGGTCTGAAAAGCCATAAATCACATCTGGAGGCTGTATTAGTGTCACATTAGGATTTCCACAGCGAAGTTTTGTGCCAAAGCTAAAAGTTCCAGGTGCTGTACTGAAATTGATAGTTATTACCTCTCATATGAGGCCTTATACCAGTCAGCAAGAAAGACCGTTGAAATATTTTTCCTCACAGCACATTAAATAATTTACATACTGAAAATATTATGTTACTTAGGAAGATTGTCTTTATTTTTCTATTACTGTATTTTTTTTAAATCAAAGATACATTTACTTTAAGGAAAATGACTTGTGGCTTCTTTCTTTTTTCTTCTTTGTTTTGTTAAATGTTGTTTGGAAAAGCAAATTTCTTATGCATTATATAGTTATGTGACTTGACTTTTTCCAAAAAAAGGAATAATGTATCCAAGTTTATGCTTAAAACAAGAAAATATATCAATGGGCTAAGAAAAATAATCTTGTCTTCCCTCTGAATTAAGTTTATTTTTTTTACCCCAGTGACAGATTTTTATTTTTTTTTTCAGAAAACGACAATATCTCAAGTCAATTTGCTTCTAAAGTAAATGCATCTTGATTTAATAGTGTTTAAATATTCGTAATAGAAAACAAGACAAAAATACTGAGTAATAAAATCATTATTTTGCAGTGTGGTGCAGTGCAGCTTTGTAACTAGAATATGGCAGAAACAACTGATATACTAAAACACTAGCCTACATTTTCATGATCAAAACAGCTGCAGTGTTTGGTGGCATTTTTCCAGTTTGAAAGAGTACATTTCAGCGGGTAGTCACCCCCTACAGCACATAGGGGCTATATTTCCACATTCTGCCTGGGGCCAAAGTTACCGGAGGACATCTGTATGTCTAAGAAGAAATATGGAAAGCGATTTCTCCAATATTAGCACCGTTATAGTTCTTAAGTGAAAGCATCATGAAAACCTTTTTTTTTTTATCTGAATGGAACGAAAGCAGGAATCAAGGCATTCTGAGGGGGTGCGGGGCTCTAAATTAACATTCCAGCACAACAAAATCACAGACTTCTGGTTAATGATCCTGGCCAGATGGAACTGGAAATAGCTGGGCTTATCTGCCACCTCTAACACTCTGAAAAATAGGGCTTTCCTCTCAGAGCCCTTCTTGGAAGCTGAGACTTTCTCAGACACCTGCTGTTGCCCTATGCTATCACTGCAAACATTTCATGCTGTCTGCATGGAGATGGATCAATGTACACTACTTAAGGAGACAGAATGTGAATTGGAAAATAAACATAGTGTAGGAGCACAACAGAGCAAGTAGATGAAGGTGAAAGTATCCTGTTACCCAAAGAATAACAAGGTTTAGACTGTTGAGCAAATGACACTAAAAAAGCATATCATTCCACTTAACGGCATTAAAGCTTCTGACTGAACTGGATCTGTAATTTCAGAGGAAAATGGCATCCTCCATCTTCAATACGATGTTGTAGAGCCTCAAGCCAGACAGCTAGTTTTCAAATACAGTTGGAAAACAGTTAAGCAGCTTACTGAAACCTGCCAAAACTACATTCTTTTAAAAGCTTTTTGTTTCTCAAAGAACCTCAAGGAGGCCAATGCTGACATCTAGTGGCAGATCAAAGGAGAGCATTCAGTACGTCAAGAGCTTTAGTTTACAAATTATGCCGTTGCAAAACTGTTTTGCTTTGTAAATTATTATGAATTATCTTCATTTAACTAGGATTTAAATAGCCTAGATGCGTGTTTACTTGCTTCTTCACTTGCTATGACTTAATGCATCGCTTTATTACAGTTTACATGAGATGTTTACATGAGAATGTACTTATGGTATTTTATATTTAACGTTAGTGCAGACAACACATTTAATCTCACTGGTTTATGTGACTTGAGTTTCTTTCATTGGAAAAACTTATATTGTTAAAAAGCAAACGACTTCCGCTAAAACCACAACAAACATTCATGATCATATGAGTTGAGTCCTTTATTACTCATATATAAATAATGGAAAATATACTCTCCCACTTACCATGTCTGAATTCTTTAAAGGAATGATAATATTTGTTGATTGTTGTTTAACAGAAGGTTGATTGTCTTCCTTTAGCCTCGCTGTTAAGTCCCATCACCATAGCAACAACATCAAACGGGCTACCGCAGAATAAAATAATAAACCATACCTCCTGTGAACTCGTAACTATATTGCGTGGTGTTTTAACATTCAGCTAATTTCGATTTTAAAGTCTGGTGAGTAAATAGACGTTGAAGGCGCTAACAGTTTGCTTATGTGATTCTTACTGTAACCCGGAAGTAGTAGTTTCTGACCTTTACCGCCAACTGCCACCCGCACATGGGTTTGTTATGGTGTGGACTTTGACACTAGTTTAGCTTCGGTATTATGCAGAGCTTCTTACCAGGGCTATTAAGCTATTGGCTACAGTTTAACTTCCCTCTAAATTTAGGTTTAGCTTAAAAAGTTGCAAATCTGTGACAATGTAAGACAGTGGTCTTTTGCTCTAGTTCAATAGTGATTTAATGTTTAGTTGAGGTTTAAAATTGAAAGGTATTTCCACGAACCACAGCAGTCAAAATGGATCCCAGTCCATTCATTTTAGACGGAGGTCTAGCAACAGAACTTGAAGCAAATGGATTTCAATTACAGGTAGGTACTAATACACAAACTTATTGTCAACAATCACAAGTTTAATCACGCATATATTGTTTTTGCAGGGAGATCCACTATGGAGTGCAAGAATTTTGCATACAAACCCACAGGCCATTAAGGACGTACATTACAGGTAATTACAGGCTTTATTATGTTCTGTGTGTTGTCAAGCAGTGCTTGAAGTGTGACATGGCATACTTGATGTAAAATATTTGTGAACAAATATTTTTGGTCTATATTAATTATACATACAGTGGTTTATTTAATTGTTTTTGATTTATTTTGAAAAAACAAAATGCTATATATATATATATATATATTAGGGCTGTCAGTCGATTAAAATATTTAATCTAATTAAATACATGTGTTGATTAATTAATCGCAAATTACATTGGCTATGAAGATACCCCAAAAGATTATTTAATGCTATTTTTGTGTTATAATGAGAAATTATTAAGTAGACATTATAAATAATAGCTTTAGAAATAAATATTTTATTTGATTCAACATTAAATTTATTACACATAAACGTTTAGGTTACAACGGCCCAACATAAACTTTGGAACATAAAAGAAGTTAATAATAAATATGTCTATGGTGCTGCTCACAGACGCACAACAATTCTTAGATTAATTAATCGACATATTATGTAATTAATTAGATTAAATATTTGAATAGTGGATTTGCAGGCCACAGGAATATTTAAGTGAAAAACAACAATAAACGGCTAAAAAGTGTTAAATGTAATGCAGTAAAGACATCTGAATTACAAAATTATTCAAGACAAAACAATTCTATTTTACCGACGTGACGCATTACTGCCACACATATTTTTATCCAGTCAATATCGTAATAATGACATAAACATAACAAGAAAAGATGTCGTTGAAATTACATAACATCTCATTATTACAACATAGTTGAGTGGAAAAAATTAAATGTTTGGCAGCAATGCGTCACCATACTATTTCAAATAAATGTTTTCTTTTCATTGAAGAATTCTGGACAAATATATATATATATATATATATATATATATATATATATATATATATATATATATGAAAAAAGACTGGAGTAATGGATGCTGAAAATTCAGCTTTACCATCACAGGGGAAAATTTAAAAAAAATATGGGCCATCCTTAGCTGATGCAGGGCCCGGTGCGAGGTAGGGAGCACAATCTTGTTCTGGGGGTTGGGTGGTTTGGGGCAGGTTCCCCTAGGTCCGTTCGCCGTTGGGCCCGGTGCGACCGTACCAGTTGCACTGCCCAAGGGATGGCCCTGACTGTTTTTGTAGATTTTAACAATATTTCACAATATTAGTGTTGTTACTGTATTTTTGTATAATAAAATACATCAAATAAATGCAGCCTTGGTTGGCATAAGAGACTTAATTCAAAAACATCTTAATGACCCCAAACTTTCTTTTGAATGTACATTTATATTTTCCTTCATGCATGTATCTAAATTTTATAATGTCTAACCTAAAATCTCTCCATCGCATCAGTCATTTGTGTGCTTCTATTCTGTGACAAGAACTATTTAATATTTGATGAATGATTGATTTAACTTGTTTTAATAGATATCTTCAAAGCGGTTCTGATGTTATAACAACAGCCACATATCAGGCCAGCATTGAGGGATTTGTGAAATATCTTGGTCTCCGGCCTGAGGAGGCTCAGCAGATGATAGTGTCAGGGGTTCAACTGGCAAAAGAGACAGTCCGTGAGTTCATGTCTCACTCACCCGTATCAGGTGTGTGCAAGTCTAACTCTACTAAATCATGAATTCTATCTAGTTTCTGAAAAAATGTAGACACCAGCTACAATTGAATCCAAAGAATGAATAATTCCCCCAGAAGACAGAAGAGAGCCCGTGGTTGCAGGTTCAGTGGGTCCATATGGGGCGTTTTTACATGATGGGTCAGAG
Organism: Tor tambroides; assembly: GCA_021397915.2. NCBI lineage: Eukaryota > Metazoa > Chordata > Actinopteri > Cypriniformes > Cyprinidae > Tor > Tor tambroides. The sequence goes on from JAFVLL020034105.1 coordinate 15,862, forward strand.
TACACAGGAGCCTATGAGGACAAGATGACAGTGGAGGTAATGCAGGATGAAGCTCTCTGTCCACCCAAGCCGCCACCACATAAGAATTTCAAGTGCATGTTTTCTCTTTTGTCCTAGGAGTTGAAAGACTGGCATCGTCCACAGATCCAGTGCTTAGTAAAAGCCGGAGCTGATCTTGTTGCCATGGAGACCATTCCAGGTCTCAAAGAGGCGGAGGCATTGGTGGAAGTACTCAGAGAATTTCCAGAAGCTAAAGCCTGGCTTTCCTTTTCTTGTAAGGTGACTGATACACTGCATTGCATGTTATATCTAAGGACAAATTTCATTCATAAAACACTTGCAACTGTTTATGCTCATGAGTTAGACATTGCTATTAATGCAATTAATGTGTTTCAGGACATTCATAATATTTCAAGCGGGAGGAAATTTTCGGAGGCGGTTCAGGTGGCTTGTAAGTCCTCACAGCTGGTGGCTGTAGGGGTGAACTGTTGTCCCGCTCCGTTAGTGAAACCGCTTCTAGAGTCAGCCAAGTCACACAAGAAAGCAGATTTGAGCTGGGTGGTCTATCCTAACAGTGGAGAAGAATGGGACACCAAGACAGGGTAAGGTTAATCAGTAAGTTACAGTAGAAAGTTATAATTGTTTGCCATTGTTTTTTGTTTCCATTGAACAATGTTATGTTTTTTAAAATGATAATTTCCAGACCTGCAAAAAGACATGGACATTTATATTTGATTGTTTCATTACAGAAATATTCCCTATCTTAAATAATTGCTCTTTTCTACATCTTTTATTTATATTTTTGAGATCAAATTGATGTTTTGAAATACTCTTATTTAGCAAAGTAAATACAGTTTCAAATCAAAGCTGTCCTTTTGAAAAGTAAAACATATATCATAGGGCCTTAAAACTGAAATTTTTGTTATTTTTAATAAACTGCTGTTAAATTGTGTAAGTTTCATGATTTCAGTTAATTAGAAATCTAAATTAAATCCATATATATCCATCAAAATTTAAAAAGGAAAAAAACAGAATCCAGAAAAATTTAAAATGGAAAAAACTGAATTTGGAAAAAATAAAAATAAAATAGAATTTGCGAAAAAAAATAAAAGGGATTTCATACAACTGTTTTCAATATTGATAAATGTTTCTTGAGCACCAAATCTGCATATTAGAATGACTTCTGAAAGACAATGAACACTGGAGGTATGGCTGTTAAAAAAATTCAGTTTTACCATCACATGAATTGAATAAATAAATTTAAAATAGACTAACAGCAGTTTTAAATTGTACTAGTTTACAATATTGTTTTTATTTTATTTTTTTTTATATTTTTTCAAATAAATGCAGCCTTGGTGAGCACAACATCCTTAAAAAAAAATGTTAGTATAAATAAATAAAAAACATTATAATCCAATAATCACAAATGTAAAACATGTGAGAACCCTGAACTTATTTACTGATTTGTCTCAATAGTTTGGTTGTGTAAGTGGCTGTTCTGTGGCTATTCCAGATGGAAAACTAAAAAACAGACGTCATTTGCCAAACTAAGTCTGGACTGGAAAGAACAAGGGGCTTTGTGGATTGGTTGGTATTGTTTTGTACCAGTAAATAAGCTTTACTGTAAACTTATACTATGACTTATTCTTTCCAGTTGCGCTGACTCACGGAGAGCTGATTTCTGTTAACAGGTGGCTGCTGCCGTGTTGGTCCTGCTGATATAACTGAGCTGAAAGAACAACTACATGTATAGCCCTGACTCAAACACCATGACATCATTTAGTTTATTCTGAAATAATGCAGTGATGTGTAAGAAGGTGTATAAATATTTTATTTATAAATAAAAATAATACCAACACACTAGATTCACATGAGTATGAGATTTGTGATGACTTGAACCTTATACATTAGATGTTGCTGTGTTAAAGGAAAAACAAATCACAATTCACATGACATGGAAGCAATCATGCAATCTTAGCTCACAGCGTTTCACAAAGAACGTGATTGTAATCCTTCAAGTTGCTATTTACAATAAGATGGCACCATCTTATTGGACTGTCACAATCAGATCCATTGAAATATCAAATGGTCACATTATTACACAGTCTGATATCTTTATGATGACCTTGACTTGGTTTGTATTTTTTAGACTTACACTAATAAAGCCATGTTTGTTTATACAACAGTAGAACCAGTCTTCATAAAGAACAGTGTCATTTTTCAGTCCATACTGTCCTCCAACAATCTACCATCAGTAGCATATAAATCCACCAAATAGCATATAACTGAAATGGAATGATGCTATTGATCTGAAAATCAAATATTCACTTCATGTTCTTGGTACACTTAAGGTGCGGTCATAAATTTTGCGGGCAAAAATTGTCCACTGTGTATAGTGTAGAAATCTATGAAGCACAGTCACTTTCAAACCAAGCAGTTTTCTGTTGGTCCACGTGGCGTGACCAACTTTAACCAACTGCAAAAACTGGTGAAATCTTTCTCCCTTGTGTGAAATTCCTGATTGTGTGGATTTCACCTGTGAAAATGTGCAGAACAATGGTAAATGTGACCACACCTTTAGTGCAGTTAATTGCACATTAATTTTAATGATTAGTTTATCCACAATATGTTTCAAGAAAGCAGCATTTTGACCTACAAGACGTGACTCAACGTCTTGAAGAGAGAGAGTCATTGTTAAGTATTTCTAATCTTAATTTAATGCAACATTAGTGAGGGCTGCGGAATGTGCTGTAAACTTGTGGCATCCTCCATAAATGGCTTCTTCCTTATGGGCATCAAACCAGCATCCTTATGGTTACCACAGCATTAACTCCACCATTTGGCTTGCAACCTCATCTATGATATGCAATTATAACTTTCCACTGTTGCTAACAACCTGGGAAGGTAAATATTCTTGTTTAAAACTGTCGAAAACTCTATTGGCTCTTCAGGAGGAGGGTTGGACACTAGATTTAGTCAGTTATGTCTTCATCTAGGTCACTGTCTGGAGAGCTTCTGTGCCTGTACTCTGCTGTGTTGGACAACCGCTTCCAGGCATTCTCAGACTTGTTCCCCATACTGAAGGATCTGCCGAGACGTTTCACTGCTCGCTCATCAGAACCGTCCTCTGGCGCAGCGTGACCTCTGTGTTCTGGAGCCTGATGGTGGAGATCATGCCTCAGATTTTCCAAATTCAGTGCCCATGGTCCCAGCTTTTGCCAGTTGACTCTCTGGAAGGCCATGATGCAATGCAGATTGCCTCCAACCTATGAAGAAATCAGGATGCAGGGCTTCTATACTTCACAGCGTACATTCAGACACTTTCCTAAACACATAATTCTTTATAATATTCAGGTTATTGTAGAAGTACCATCTCCATAGTCCTGAAGTTCCTTACCTTTTTGGTTTTGCGATACTGAATGCCTCTCTCTATGTGGCGAATGTCTAAGTATTCTGGGTTTTGGGTGTTCAGATCTGTCACAATATCTGCCCACCTTATTGTAAACAAGGTCAGAAATTCAGAATCATAATTTATTCAGAATTTCACCAAGGACTACAATGCGTTAAAATGAACCATACTTTTTACAGTGGATTGCAGGGTGTTTTCTGCTTGGTTCACCAATGAGAATCCAGTGCTCCATCTCATTAAGCGCCAGTGGCCCCCTGTAAAAATAAAGAAAAAAAAATGAATGAGTTTCATTCTCGATTAGAGTAGGGCCTTATAAAATTGGTAGAGGTTAATAGTTTACATTTTCATGATGTTTCATAATATGATACTGGTGCTCCACAATAAGTGTGGCCCAGGGTCAGTATGAGAGATTTTTGGGCCACTGGAAATAAGTTTCACCAAGGCTGCATTAATCTGACCAAAACATACAGTAAAAAAAAAACTAATATTGTGAAATAGTAAAAAATTGTATTAATACAAAATTTCAAATAACTTTTTATTTTTATATATTTTAAAATGTAAATTCCTGTGATGCAAAGTTTTATCCTTCAGAAATCATTCTACTATGCTTCGACTATGAAAGCACAAATTTTTCCCAGGATTCTTTGATGAAGAGAAAGTTCAAAAGAACATAATTTGTTTGAAATAGAAATATTTTGTAACATTATAAATATATTTATTCTCATGTTTGATCAATTTAATGCATCCTTCCTAAATGATTTCTTTTAAAAAAGAAAAAGCTAACTGTATGTTTGCCCTGAAAAATATTTGTCATTCTGTGATGTAAAAAACATACACATCATAAAAACTTTACATTTAATGAAAAACATTTAAAAAATGAAAACACTATACACATTTTAAGTTCACTTTTAAAAATAAAATGTATGTTTTGGTAGTGCAAATGAACTGAATGAAAAGTTTAAAATTTCTTACAACCATAACCATTTAACTTGAACTATTAAGCAGTAAATGAAAGCCAAAGTTGCTATATGTTATACCTGTACGCTTTGGCTGCTTTTAGTGGTGTAGCTTCATAGCCCACAGGACAGAAGTAGTGATTCTGACAGTGGTAAATGTAGGCCATGGATTCATCTTTAAGTCCCTGCGTCAGCTTCAGCAGCGCCCCCTCAGCTAGAATAAAGAAACATGCTCTACATCATGCTGCTAAAATACTTTCTGACAATATAATATGCTCTTACATAAACTATATCTGAAATAAGGCTAAACATAAGATTAAGGAAATATTTATAGACTGGATATTACATTTAAAATACTGTCTGCATAAACTACAACCCAAATTCCAGAAATGTCGGGACGTTTTTTAAAATTTGAATAAAATTAAAACGAAAAGACTTTCAAATCACATGAGCCAATATTTATTCACAAAAGAACAGTGATCCTCAAATCTGGCTCGCGAGATCCACTTTCCATGCAGAGTTTAGCTCCAACCCTGATGAAACTCACCTTCCTGTGATTTTCTAATGATCCTGAAGACATTGATTAGCATGCTCATGTGTGTTTGGTTAGGGTTAGAGCTAAACTCTGCAGGAAAGTGGATCTCGCGAGCCAGATTTGAGTATCCCTGCAATAGAACATAGAGAACATAACAAATGTTTAAACAGAGAAATTTTACACTTTTATCCATTAAATGAGCTCATTTCAAATTTGATGCCTGCTACAGGTCTCCAAAAAGTTGGCACGGGGGTAACAAAGGGCTGAAAAAGCAAGAGATTTTGAAAAGATTCAGCTGGGAGAACATCTAGCAACTAATTAAGTTAATTGACATCAGGTCTGTAACATGATTAGCTATGAGAGGGATATCTCCTAGGAAGTAAAGATGGGCAGAGGCTCTCCAATTTGTGAAAGAGTGCGTAAAAAGATTGTGGAATACTTTAAAAACAATGTTCCTCAACGTCAAATTGCAAAGGCTTTGCAAATCTCATCATCTACAGTGCATAACATCATCAAAAGATTCAGAGAAACTGGAGAAATCTCTGTGCGTAAGGGACAAGGCCGAAGACCTTTGTTGGATGCCCGTGGTCTTCGGGCCCTCAGACGACACTGCATCACTCATCGGCATGATTCTGTCATTGACATTACTAAATGGGCCCAGGAATACTTCCAGAAACCACTGTCGGTAAACACAATCTGCCGTGCCATCTGAAGATGCCAACTAAAGCTCTATCATGCAAAAAGGAAGCCATATGTGAGCATGGTCCAGAAGCACCATCGTGTCCTGTGGGCCAAGGATCATTTAAAATGGACTGTTTCAAAGTGGAAAATTGTTCTTTGGTCAGACGAGTCCAAATTTGACATTCTTGTTGGAAATCACGGACGCCGTGTCCTCCGAGCTAAAGAGGAGGGAGACCTTCCAGCGTGTTATCAGCGTTCAGTTCAAAAGCCAGCATCTCTGATGGTATGGGTGTGCATAGGTGTATACGGTATGGGCAGCTTGCATGTTTTGGAAGGCACCATGAATGCTGAAAGGTATATAAAGGTTTTAGAGCAACACATGCTCCCTTCCAGATGACGTATATTTCAGGGAAGGCCTTGTGTATTTCAGCAGGACAATGCAAAACCACATACTGCAGCTGTTACAACAGCATGGCTTCGAAGTAGAAGAGTCCGGGTGCTGAATTGGCCTGCCTGCAGTCCAGATCTTTCACCTATAGAGAACATTTGGCGCATAGATGACCACAAACTCTTCAGCCGCTGGAAACCTATATCAGGCAAGAATGGGACCAAATTCCAACACCAAAACTCCAGAAACTCATAACCTCGATGCCCAGACGTCTTCAAACTGTTTTGAAAAGAAGAGGAGATGCTACATCATGGTAAACATGCCCCCGTCCCAACTATTTTGAGACCTGTAGCAGGCATCAAATTTGAAATGAGCTCATTTGTCCATAAAATTGTACAATTTCTCATTTTAAATATTTGTTATGTTATCTATGTTCTATTGTGAATAAAATATTGGGTCATGTGATTTAAAATTCTTTTAGTTTTCATTTTATTCAAATTTAAAAAACGTCCCAACATTTCCGGAATTCCCGTTGTACATAAAAAGTGTGTTTGTAGAACAATATGCTGCTGCAACCTCTGTTCTTATGAAAAATTATTGAAAATTCACACACCTGTCTCTCCCGCTGTCTTGTGCTTCCCATGAGGTTTGTAAAGAATGTAAGAGCATCCCCGAACACGAAAATTGTCGTTGATTTGTCTGAACCATCTGCAACAATATAAAAATAGATAATGTGCAGGACAAATCAAACCTTCGGGGTCAGTAAGTTTTTTTTATATAAAATAATTCTTTTATTCAGCAAACATGCATTAAATTATTCAAATATGACAAAATTCTATTTAAAAATGCAGTTCTTTTGAACTTTCTATTACATAATTTTGAAAAAAAATGCATCACAGTTTTCACAAAAATATTAAGCAACACAACTCTTCTTATTATTGATAATAATTAGAAATGTTTTTAAGAACTAAATCAGCATATTAGAATGATTTCTGAAGATTCGTGTGACACTGAAGACTGGAGTAATGGCTGATGAAAATTCACCTTTGCCATCACAGGAATAAAATACATTTTACTTTTATACATTTTACTTATTATTTTATAGAATACCGTTATTATGAATTGTACTAATATTTCACAATATTACTCTTTTGCCTGTATTTTCCACAATAAACGGTGAACATATGAGACGTCTTTCAAGACCCCAAACCTTTTAACAGTAATGTATGTATTAATGAATTTTATATTTACATTTACATTTATTCATTTTGCAGACGCTTTTATCCAAAGCGGCTTACAATTGGGGAATACATCAAGCGATTCATCTTAAAGAGGCAAACAGGCAAAGTGCTCATAATACCAAGTTTCAGGCATTGTTCAAATAAGTACAAGCTTGAAAGGGAAGGAATAAAAAGAGGACATTTTTATTATTATTATTTTTTTAATTTAGGATGAAGTCAAATAGTGTCGAAAGAGATGAGTTGAAAAACTGTTGAAAAGCAATAAATACAGTAGGGAAGCACAATATTATCGGACCAATATTGGAATCGGCCGATAATGGCTTTAAATGTAAATATCGGCATTGGCCCGACATGGAAAATTATGCCGATATGTCTTGCCAATAAGAGGAATACATTAACTCACATGTCCTCAGGGTGTGCTAGCGATTACATCACGTCAGCAGTGTGGCTCATTCTTGAAGCAAAGTTTTGCCTGAATGGTGATTGGATTATATAAATATAAATACTAGTACTAGTAAACACAGTAATAGCAGGTGTAGCGGCAGCCTCCCCCGGGTCTTAATGTCCACTCAGTAAGGACTTTTAATTCCGTAGGGGGTGCTGTTAGCCTACTTCTAATAAACTGAAAGCAAAATACACAAATAATATTTATACTGTTTTTCTGATTAAATAAAGCAGTAATTGATGCCATAAAATCATGAGTATGTTTTGATTTAAAGGTCAGAAGCTATAGCTTACATGAAAAAAAAGAAAAAAAAAAAAATCACGACACTTAAATTAAATCATTTTATATATACTGATTTATTCATTAATGTGTAATATTTTATATTTTTTAAACAAATTATGAGCTCTAAAAGATTTTCAGAATTTTTACAACTCTTTTGCTTTAGACCATTTGCAAGTGTTAAATCATAAAATAAAATGTTACGGTTACCTCTGCATCTTTCTGAAAAAACTCTAACAAATAAGTTCTTGTTAAAAACTAACCAAAATTAAAAAATAATCATATCGGTATCGGCATTGGCCAAAATGAGTCGAAAATTATCAGCATATCGGATATCGGCAAAAATCCAATATCGTGCATCCCTAAAATACAGTAATCTTACCGCATCAAAGTGGCATTGCCAGTGAATGGTCCAAACTTGATATCTTCAAATGGAGGCTGGAAACCAAGTATGTGCAGGGCTTCTTCTTGAGAAATAGGTGGGAGACTGGAAAAAAAAAAATCCTGAAGGTTACTCTTTGTAATTTCTACCAGACCAGATTAGAAATCTTAAAATAGATCAAATGAATGTGCTGTTTTTGCTCATAAAATTCCCCATTCCTTTGTATATTTTTTAACAGTTTTGGCATTAAATCAGAGCCCTATTTACAATTTCTATAATTCACCATCTGAAATATTGTCATCAAATGAAAAATGCGGTCATACATTTCAGCAAGGAACACACAGACCTGCCTGCTCCTAAAGTACTGTAGAGAAAGTTCCAACAGGAGACGAGTGAGGAGATTCCACATGATGTTTTATATTGAGGGCGGCTGATGCAGTACCTGGAACATCAGAGGGAACAGCTGTTAATTCAAAAAGTTTTTAACTTGCACTCTTTGAGTCTCGTTTCTCTTTCCAATGAGTTTATTACCATCTACGAAGGTCCAAGACTTTTCTCTGTTTGATCTCCTCTAGAGAAGCTTGTGGTGGGAGATCTTGCAGGTTTCTGCTTGGCCTGTCAGATGATTTCATTTTCTTAGAGTTGAATTTCTTCAAATTGCCTGAGAAACAACACAGACTTAATCCTTCAATAACATTGTAACTAATGTATTAGACTCATGCTGGTTCAAATTTACACTCACATATCTACTAGGATCAAGCAGGTTCTTAAAATGCAATGAAGAACGGCTTAGCTGGAGTTTGGATAAAGGTAGGCTCAATGTTAAGCTTCATTAAACATATGTAGAGAGCATGATTATCATTCCAAATTTGCCTTGTGCTCTTTGTCTCGGCAACGATTCCTCAGATCAGCAATCTTGTAGTCATCCCTAGACTTCTTTTGATCAAGTAATGAGTGATGGCACACTTCCAATACATTCTCTCTATAAACTGGGATTAATTACAAATTAAAACATAGTCTGTTCACCATGAGGTGAAAACCATGTGACACAAGTCACTTGTGTCACTGAGGCCATCGCTGGAGTTACATAAACCACAGCAGATGGTCAGTATGAGCTCATTTTCCTGGCATATTTTTGCTTAACAGCTTGTAGATTTAAAATGACCCTGATATTTTCAAACTTTTTTCATATTTCATAATTAGTTTACTGAAAATAACATTATTGTCATAGTTCATAAGCCTCAAAATATATTTTTAAAGGTGATATGTGGTCTACAGCAGGGGTTTTCAAAAATTTTGATGGCAAGGACCCCCAAACAAGATGATCCCTATCCTGAAATATATACACTAGTGTATATACAGGTGCATCTCAATAAATTAGAATGTCGTGAAGAAGTTAATTTTTTTCTTGTAAGTTATTTCAAAAACTGAAACTTTCATATATTTTAGATTCATTGCATGTAAAGTAAAACATTTCAAAAGTTTTTTTGTTTTAATTTTGATGATTAGAGCTTACAGCTCATGAAAGTCAAAAATCAGTATCTCAAAATATTAGAATATTTACATTTGAGTTTCAATTAATGACCATCCCTACAGTATAAATTCCGGGTATCTCTTGTTCTTTGAAACCACAATAATGGAGAAGACTGCTGACTTGGCAATGATCCAGAAAACGAACATTGACGCCCTCCACAAAGAGGGTAAGTCACAGAGGGTCATTACTGAAAGGCGTGGCTGTTTACAGAGTGCTGTATCAAAGCATATTAAATGCAAAGTTGACTGGAAGGAAGAATTTGGGTAGGAAAAGGTGCACAAGCAACAGGGATGACCGCAAGCTTGAGAATACTGTCAAGAAAAGCTGATTCAAACACTTGTGAGAGCTTCACAAGGAGTGGACTGAAGCTGGAGTCAGCGCATCAAGAGTCACCACGCTCAGACATCTTCAGGAAAAGGCCTACCAAGCCACTTCTGAACCAGAGACAACGTCAGAAGCGTCTTACCTGGGCTGTGGAGAAAAATAACTGGACTGTTGCTCAGTGGTCCAAAGTCCTCTTTTCAGATGAAAGTAAATTTTGTATTTCATTTGGAAATCAAGGTCCCAGAGTCTGGAGGAAGAGTGGAGAGGCACAGAATCCATGTTGCTTGAAGTCCAGTGTGAAGTTTCCACAGTCAGTGATGATTTGGGCTGCCATGTCATCTGCTGCTGTTGGTGCACTGTGTTTTCTGAAGTCCACAGTCAACGCAGCCATCTACCAGGAAATTTTAGAGCACTTCATGCTTCCTTCTGCTGACAAGCTTTATGGAGATGCTGATTTCATTTTCCAGCAGGATTTGGCACCTGCCCACACTGCCAAAGGTACCAAAAGCTGGTTCAGTGACCATGGTGTTACTGTGCATGATTGGCCAGCAAACTCGCCTGACCTGAACCCCATAGAGAATCTATGGGGTATTGTCAAGAGGAAGATGAGAGACACCAGACCCAACAGTGCAGATGAGCTGAAGGCCGCTATCAAAGCAACCTGGGTTTCCATACCACCTCAGCAGTGCCACAAACTGATCACCTCCATGCCACGCCGAATTGAGGCAGTAATTAAAGCAAAAGGAGTCCCTACCAAGTATTGAGTTCATATACAGTAAATGAACATACTTTCCAGAAAGCCAACAATTCACTAAAAATGTTTTTTTTTTTAAATTTTTTTATTGGTCTTATGAAGTATTCTAATTTGTTGAGATAGTGAATTGGTGGTTTTTTTGTTAAATGTGAGCCAAAATCATCATAATTAAAAGAACCAAAGACTTAAACAACAGTCTGTGTGCATTGAATATATTCAATACACGAGTTTCACAATTTGAGTTGAATTACTGAAATAAATGAACTTTTCCACGACATTCTAATTTATTGAGATGCACCTGTATATGTGACCCTGGACCACAAAACCAGTCTTAAGTCGCTGGGGTATATTTGTAGCAATAGCCAAAAAAACATTGTATGGGTCAAAATTATCGATTTTTCTTTTATGCCAAAAATCATTAGGATATTAAGTAAAGATCATGTTCCAAGAAGATATTTTGTAAATTTCTTACCATAAATATATCAAAATTTCATTTTTGATTAGTAATATGCATTGCTAAGAACTTCATTTGGACAACTTTAAAGGCCATTTTCTCAATATTTTGTTTTTTTTGCTCCCTCAGATTCCAGATTTTCAAATAGTTGTATCTCGGCCAAATATTGTCCGATCCTAACAAACCATACATCAATGGAAAGATTATTCATTCAGCTTTCAGATGTTGTATAAATCTCAATTTCGAGAAATTGACACTTAAGACTGGTTTTGTGGTCCAGGGTCACATGTACATTTACTGTGTGTGTGTGTATATATATATATATATATATATATATATATATATATATGTATATAAATAAATTTGACAGCTCTAAAAAATAATTTTCTAATTAAACAATTTACAAAAAAATAATCATTTTAAATATTTTTTTGTCTCTCAAAGTTTTCGATCTGTTTATGCCATTTGAAAACCGCAGATGACAGTATGCAGATGTCTTTAATCTTTTTTTAGAAAGACACCTACTTGTTCTGGTTTTCCGTGTTAAAACTGCGTCAAAATCAGAGGTGTCAATCTCCCAGGCCAGCACGGGCTTGTTGCTGGATGACACAACCTCCATATCACAGTTCCCATCTAAAGACACACTTATTCCCCCTGAGTGACTCTGGGAAGGGGTTGCAGCGCTGGTCTTGACTAGTGATGTGGTGTCTGGATTGGTCGGTGGTGCATCTTCAGATGTGATAATGGGTCGGGCTCGGTTGAGCAGCGCATAGTCCGAGCAGACGGTGTAGAACTTCTCTCGAGAGTGTGTTACAGGGCAGGTCCATGGAAGCTGGAGCTCTGCGCTGGAGGCCCGTCGTATCCGCAGCGCATCACGCGTCATCGGACTCAGAAAGCTGCGCTCACGCTCATCCTCTCTGGCCGGGGCCCGTGATGGGGCCTCCTGATCAGTACTAGCAGATACCTTGGCGCCTTCACTTTCCACAGTGTTAGGCATTGAACGGAGAACTGGGATGATGGTTAAGAGAATAACCTACAGATGTGCTCCAGCTGTGACGACTTGGTCCAAGAAGAGAGCTCAAAGAAAGAATCTCATCCACTGACTACAATTAAGAACAAGACAGAAACACAGATACTAAGAAACTGTATATAATAAGAAGAAATGTACAATATATAAAATTAATTAATAATAAATAAAAGCAATAATAATAAGTTTTTTCTGTCATACATTTTTCAAGAGTTTTTGATAAATAAAAAGAGCATTTATTTAAAATAGAAATCATTTGTCTGTACTGTCATTTTTTTATTTTGTTTTAATGCATCCTTGCTCAATAATAGCAATTTAAAAAATAAATAAACAAACTTCAAAAATTTAATTCATTTATTTTATTTATTTGAAATTTAAATCAAACATATTTTGAGACACGTGCGTCAGTAATTTTCTTAGAGTTATGCCATGTGCAGAAATACACCTATCACAGTCTTGATGATCTCTGATTCATGGTTTTCTTGTCACAAGATTACAAAACTGATTCCTGCATGTTAGTTATGCCACACAGATCCCTAAATATGAATAATATTTTAAGACGGCTTTGAATTTTAGCCTTTTTCATGGATCTAACATAACCAGTTCTGGGTAGTAACTGACTACAAGTAATCTGGATTATGTAATCAGACTCCAAAAATTAAGTACTTGTAATTAGAGAATATTATATTTTAAAATGCTCATACAGTTACTTTTTTCTGGATTACATATTATTTTTCCTCATTTAAATTTTCCTTTCTAAAAATGTTTCCATGTGTCACTCCATTCAGCTTTGATTATATTCTCAAAGACAGATAGAAAGAAATATTTCAAGGAATGTAATTTTTCTCTCTGTTTGCTTTTTATATATCAATATGGTTTGTTTGATGGTAAGTTTAAAACAAGTTTGATTAAAATGTAATCTAAAAAGTAGTCAAAATACAGTTTTCACCATGTAATCTATAATCAGTAACAGACTACAATTTGTAAATCTACCCAGCTCTGAACATAACTACAACCATTCATGTAAACAAATACTAACACCTGTAATAATAAAAGTATGGTGGATTTTTGTGAACTAAGGTGTGGTGTGACACTGTTGACACCATCACCATGATTATTTATGATTATGTAGTCCTACACTAGGCCAGAGACTGCTATTGATGAAATATTGGATGAAAATAATGGGCCAGTCATAGCTGACACTGACAGCAGCTTCCAACTATGTTTCGTCGTGTAAAAAGATGAAAGCATCGTACCACATGGTTAAATTCCTCCTACATCATCATCATCGTCAACACTACCATTGTTTAGGTCATCCTTAATCGATGACGGTCGGTAGGCAACAATACAATTTCAAGACTAGATTACAAGATAAATGGCCGCAATTTAAGTTTAAACCACCGAAGACACCGTATAAATAATACAGACATATCAATACAGTAATAGCTAAGCAGCATCAGTGCAGCCATCACTAGGCTCTTCGAAACAATATGAAACGTCATTTCAGGACGCAATTATTTATCCATATTTCTTAACCCTCATTACAAAAAAAATGCAAAAAGAGTACATCTGCACCTACCTGGCCAATTTCGCAGGAATAAATTAATTATACTGCGCTGCGCGACCTCTCTGTTGGATTGCTAAGCTGTGTTTCAACGGGCTCTACCAAACTCAAACACAGGGGTGTTGTACCATATAAAAAATGGAAACGTTTCTTACATCGGATTTAAACGGTCTAAACAAAAGTCTAACCAGGGCCGTACCCACCATTGAGGTCCCCGAGGTCCGGACCTCGGTATTTTTCCAATATCAGAAGATGTAAAATAATGACCTCATATTAATTCTGCTTTGGTGCTGCAAGGATAAAAAGCCAAGATAACAGATCTTCTCATCTGAGATGCCTCAGCAGGGTTGTGCGTTATATAGTGTCTGCTTTAGTAATTGTTGTTTTAACGATATGCGATTTGACACCAGAGAGTGCACGCGTACATTAGTTAAGTCTAGTCTAGTGCGCGTGCGCATATAGAGTAAGTTCTTTCACTGCATTTAGAACGATCACGAATTCAAGACATGGGGGGGAGAAAATGTATATATTTATACCACTTCATATAGTTAATCAATCTCACACGAAGAGTGCCGTTTTTCTCCGAAAATTACCATGATTACAAATGTTATTTTTTACAACAGCTCAATAAACAAGAAGTTCATTAAGAGACTTACGTTTTAGACAGCATATTCCCTGTTTTTGCTCTATTTCGCAAACAAAAATCATTCCAAACACAGCCAGAGCACTGTTTTGCATCTCTGAGCAAAATGACAATGTTTTGTTCCTGAATGAATCAACTGTTTAAATGATTCGGTTCAATCGTAATGACTCACTTATTAACACTGATTTACTGCCACCTATTGGCGGTTTTAATTTCACATTTCGACTATTTTTTCGATTTTTTTTCATGTTTTAAATTACTTCAAATATCAGTATTCAACGTTTTATGTTTAATATATCAAAACATGATTTATGCATTTGTAATTGCAGGTTAAATGCATTCATGTCTTGCATTAAACATTGTGTAAATACATCTAAATCCCACTTCAGATGCAGACTCTGTGTTGACTTAATTTGCTAAAAGCCCAAATGTTTTATTCTAATTCACTAAAGGTAAAAATGCCCATAAAATGTAAAAATCACTTTAAACTTATTGGGGGAAAAAAATAAATAATAATCATGTTTAATCGTTTTAGACACATGATTTTACTGAAGGCTACCAGGATAATTACAACTGAGTTTATTAAATTGTATGTAGATCATTCATGCTATTTACTTCCAAAACTCTTCCAAAAAAAAAATCATTTTCTATCTTTTTTAAAGACTGAATCTAGTAATACACATATTTAACTATTCAAAATCTGTATTGGTCCATCTCAGGTTACTTTATTTAATTTTTTACACAATTTTTAAGTGGAAAATGGGTCCATTTTTCTCGGTCCTGTTACCAAAACTCTGTCTTTTAAAAAGAATGCTTAAATATGTCAACAAATTCCTTAATTTCCCCCTCAGACAGGTGTTTATTTTAAATCACTATTTATCTACACAAGGTGTACTTTTCAAAAGTACACTAATTATTTTAATTTTAAAGGTGACTCAAACCTCAAGCTTATCAATTTTCTATTATGCAGTTTATTAAACAATGGAATAAATTATGGACCAAACTTAATTAAAAAAAATAATGGTTTAACTTTATTTTTTAAAGACAAAACTATTTAGTAACAGGAACACTGATCTATATATAATGTTCTCTATTACAGATCAGTGAACAGGAATGAAATGGGTAACAGGAAGGAGTATCCGTTATATTAGTATACAGGTTTGACTACACGTGTGAGGTATTAATGCCCGCACTGATATAGTGAAAGTGTTGAACATTGACTAGTGAGCTAACATCACTGCTAAAACAGGCCAAATCATGTCTATATTTAAATCTAGCGGTATCCAGAGGTTTTCGTTAGGGATAGAAGGCCAAAACATTGAGAGAAAAAAAATGCATTTTCAAATTTATCTAGATTAGTATAGATATAGTCTAATATTTACATTAATAAATCTGATGACACTACTCACTCCTGTTACTTTTACTCAGTTACTGTATATAAAGTATAGGATATATGAGTAACAGAACTGAAAGTAACAGGATTGAGTTTTTAAAATAAAATTAGCAAATACATATAATCTAGCCACATGGAGTACATCCTAATATTATGAGAATACTCAGCAAATTATAGTGATTCACCAAAGATTTTTATTTTTAAAATAAACAAGCAACATCTAAGAAATAATTTAGGTAACAGGACAGTATATTTATAATGACGCTCCCTGCCACCGTTACAATATCATCAAATATACAGAAAAGAAAATAAGACCACATGCTTTCGATCATTTCATTGCCTTCAGAAGATCCAGATGTTGCAATATTATGTTGAAAATGTGTCTTGTGGAATTTTCCCAGTTTTTTAGAGGGGGGAATGTGTTAGAGTAACAGGACCGAGTGAAAACCTGGGGACACGACTAAAATGTGTATTTTATCCAAAATATTATACATTTATTTTGAAATAAATGTATTTAAAGGACAGATGGGATATGGAGGTACACAAAAATGCAAAATAAAAATGATTTTTGAAGGATTTTAAACATTATATTTCACATTAAAATGTAGCATTAGACACTGAGGACATGTACAAATGCTATATTTTCAGTGTTTTAGGTAGTTTTTAATATATTTTTTAAATTATATATTTTAAATTTGCAGTTAGATTAATGTGCAGTACACTTTGCTTAATAATAAAGTGTATTTTATAGTTAATTTTTATGCATGTTTGTACCTATAATGTCCTGGGGATAGAAATGGCACCCATTCGGTGGAATGGCATTTTTGCAGTTTAAGATTTAACCTGCAGAAAGTGACCTGATTAAAAGTTTAGATAGATAGATAGATGGATAGATAACTGTAATAATGAAGAAAGTATACTAGAAAATATGTTTCATGGTCATTTACACTGGGTTTTTTTTTTATATACACATCATGCAAATCTTTTACTTATGTCACGTCAAATTTCATGTTAACTTGATTACACATTGCTTTACAGAAAGCTAATGACCTACTTGCTATGTCTCACCTTAAGAACAAATGGTGCAACCAAGTACTGAGCTGGTTACAAATGAACTAGTTACTTATCTCCATAGTTAACATCCCAGCCCTTTATTCCTTGTTGTATATGATTAAGTGTCCTTACCAGACTGATGTTTCCAGAATCTAACCAGCATGGCTCAGAAGCTGTTGATAATCGACACAGACTGTGGCATAGATGATGCTCTGGCTATCATAGTTGCTTTGGCAGCTCCTGGTGTGAAGGTGTTGGGCATCACCTGCTGCTTTGGGAACACTGATGTGGATAATGTGTGTCAGAATGTGATGCGGGTTCTGACAGTCTGTCAACAAACCCAGGTCAGTGCAAATATAACATTACCAATACTACTG
Source organism: Tor tambroides (assembly GCA_021397915.2). Taxonomy (NCBI): domain Eukaryota; kingdom Metazoa; phylum Chordata; class Actinopteri; order Cypriniformes; family Cyprinidae; genus Tor; species Tor tambroides. The sequence continues at coordinate 33,301 of JAFVLL020034105.1, forward strand.
TCAAGACCTAATATGATATGAATGTTAAGATTACATTGTATTGCATTGTTTGACCTCAGATTCCAGTTTATAAAGGGTCTGCTGGTCCTCTAATCAGACCTGTGACAGGTTTTAAAGATCACTTTGGCACAGATGGACTTGGAGATGTTCTGGAGAACTCTGAGATTTGGAAAGGGCAGATTCAGAAAGAGCATGCTGTTCATGCTTTAATCAGACTGGTAAATGAAAACCAGGGAGAGGTAAGCGATAACTATTTAATAACTGTTTATTTCTAGAATATTGATTTAAAATTTTTAATAAAAAGAAATATTAAAGAACCCTTTAAGCAAAGGTAACGTTTTGTGTCAACATATGCATCATTTTGCTTGCTTTAAGTTAATTAATTGTATTAGTTCATATGTTCTCAATTAAAGCTCAATTTAGAGGCACTATGGACTCACTTTTTTCCAAGGTTTTGTGTTTATTTTATTTTGCTGTGTAGTGTTTAGGAGAACATTACATAAAGACATCCTAGTACCCTCATAGCAACAAGACAAGCTGAAAACGAAACCAAAACAGCTAAAAAAAAAAAAAAAAAAGAAAGAAAAAAATGCTATCAGCTGAAATCATTAATTTATTATTTTAATTAATTCCCTTAATAACTGGCATTTTTATTTAAAAATTAGGGTTCTAAAATCTGGTAGAAATTAATAAAATAAATGAAAACCCTGTAATCACAAACAACTAGGACATATAGTCCAATGACATTGGTAATATATTATAAACCATGAAGAATGTTTAGTTATTGAAACTTCTGGAATTATGAAACAATGTTTTTTAATGAAAATTATTTGTTAATTTAGTGTATTGCCATTCCTAGTTTAATATTAAAAGTTTGAAATTGAGTAGCATTGACATTCCTGCAAAAGTGTCAGAAATGTCTTAAAGGGCATTCAAATATTTGACAATAGGGGGGCCCTTGGAGTCAAAAAGGGTGAGAACCATTGGGTTAGAGTCAAAGACTATAAGAGTGTTTGTTTCCTGCTGAATTTTGTGCTGCCATCTTGTGGTTGACAAGGGAATGCACTTCCACACAGCCCTGTTTGTTTACTCATTGACAGGTTTCACTCATAGCTCTTGGTCCACTGACTAACTTGGCTTTGGCTGTTAGATTAGATCCCACCCTCCCTCAGAAACTCAAGGATCTGTACATTATGGGCGGTAACATGGAAGGTAAGAAAATGAGCTGCAGTACAAAAACTAACCACCTTAAATGGGTGGCAGCAAATAGTACTTTTCACATCAGTGATTATATATTACATAAAAACCAAGGCAGTGCCAAGAACAGCACAGGTCAGGACACAAACTCCAATCAGGACGCTTTCTACAGAGCTTCATCTGACCACTGTTCATTTTCCAGGCAAGGGAAATATGACACCATCTGCAGAGTTTAATTTTAGTATGGACGCTGAATCAGCTCATATAGTTTTGGAGGAATATACCTGCTCAACACACATCGCAACCTGGGAGTTCACTTGCAGAAACAAACTATGTTGGGTAAAAGCTGCCCATTGTGAGCAAAATCCATTCTAACATGAATATATTTTAGGCCTGACTAACTTGTGTGCTTAATTTTTCCAGGAGTGCTTTGATGAGCTGGTCAATCAGCATACATCAGCTGCTCGATTCATGAAGAAGATAACCTCCAAGTGCTGGGCCTACTCTAGTGAACCTCACATCTGCAACAAAGATTTGCTCTTTGGGCACGGGTTTGTACCCTACGACACGTTTGCTGTGGCAGCTTGTGTGGACAGCAGTATGATCACAGAGAGTTTACAGTGTGCCATACGTGTGGAGGTACAAGGTCAACTGGGACGAGGCATGATGGTTATGGATCCAGCCAATACGCTGAAGAAAGACCATCTTGCCTTTGTGATGAGGACATGTGACCTTGAAAAGTTCAGCTTGATGCTGAAAGCAGCTTTAAAAATAGCATAGAAATGCTTCTTTGCAATAGATTTGTATTACAAGATTTCCATTTTCAAATGTAGCATCCTTTGCACTTTATTGGTGCAACTAACCCTGTACTGTTATCATTCCAAACCTTTAAGACTTTTAATAATTTTCAAAACACAAAAGAAAATATTTGTAATAAAACCTAAGAGATTTCTACGGTGAGCCAGTAGTGCATAACACAAAAGAAATCTCAACAACACAACGGAAACAAGCTGCAACATAACAAAATTAGCACAACACAATGGAAACAAGTCGCTACATAATGATATTAGCACAACACAACGGAAAGAAGCCACAACACAACAAAATTAGCACAACACAATGGAAACAAGTCGCTATATAACGAAATTAGCACAACACAACGGAAAGAAGCCACAACATAACGAAATTAGCACAACACAACAGACAAGTCGCTACATAACGAAATTAGCACAATGGAAACAAGCTGCAACATAACGAAATTAGCACAACACAACTGAAACAAGTCGCAACAAAACGAAATTAGTCTTTTGCGTTGTGTTGTAGCAATTTTGTTGTGTTGTGCACTACTGGGCCACTACAGATTTCTATCTGCACAACCAAAACTTTGATGCTTCAAAAAGTTTAAGACGTTATGAAAGTAATCGATATTAACCATTCATTGATTAGATATTGACGAAAAGCCTAAATTAATTCTATTCATCATATAAAGTGATCAGGTCTCTTTTCAGAAGAATTGGATTAAACTTGATTTATATGGATTGTTTACAATATTTTTATCACTGTTTGAATCAGAAATTTGAACAGAAATATCCTTATTGGTCTTTTGAAAATGTAAATCTAGGTTTAAAATGAGATGAGGTGAGTAAATGACAGTTTTCATTTTTGGGTGAACTATCCCTTCAATTTAGGCAGAAATAAAATGAGAAGTCAATATTCCAGCCTGATATGTTTATTTCAACCAATGTGACCAAAACATTCACTTTTGAAGTGACAAATGAATGATGCACAGAACACATTTCAAGTTCTTTAAGCACCCTCAAATTAAAAGCCAATTTCAGCAAATGAAGCTTTTCACTTTAAGCAGAGGGCAATTAAAATAAAAATAAAATCTGAATCCTGAATGCATTTACGATTTGGCTTTCACTCAGAGGGGTTCAAATCAATGTGGTAATTGTAGTCTCAGCAACCACTTATATCTTTCCGAACGTTAAATCAACCAACAAATATGGCCAGAAAATGCTCTAAAATTAATGAAAAGATCTTAAACCAAAATGACAGCATTGTAGGAGTGGGGTTTTACACAAAGTGCTTATTTTAAGGTTGAGTAACACTGCATCTTGCATTTTAATACCATAAACCTGGACCATATACTTTAATTCCAATGAAGTATTACTCAAAACCGGGGATCTCTAAAATCGTAAAGAAAAACAGCCCTACCAGGGCAATGGCATTAAGCCAATGTCTTCAATCTTTCACTCGCTTTGTCAGCTAAAACTGAACTTAAGGCATTTTTACGATACCCCACTAAAATAAATAGGATTGTATTTTGAGGGGGACTTGTAAATGCAAGACTGGGTTTCCAGTGGACATTTGTACCATTACAATTCAAGATTTCTTCCAATCATTAAAATGATCTTGGTGTTCAACATACTGTTCAACCAGGAAAAATAAAATAAGATTAGAAACCACTGCATTTTCTGTTGCTCAGTGGGCTGTTGTGTCTCAGATGCCGTTGTTATTGTCAGGGCTGTTAGGCCAGGGCTCCGAGTTCCAGCGACTGAGTGAGGGAGACCACCCCATGTTCCAGGGGTTATAGGTGCGGCCTATGTCGTTGGGGGCAGGTGTGGGCGGCGCAGTGTGGCTGACCAAGTCAGGGAGAGTGGAGGAGGTAGGAGGACTGAAAGAGTGCAGGGTGGAGTCATTGCCAGTGGACCAGATGGACCTGCTGAAGGACCAGGGACTGCGCGCACTCCCCAAAATGGACTGAAGACAGGCAGAAAGAGAAAGATGATCATCTCATAACCTGCAGAACTACCTTTATATACAGTCAGGGGTAATCTGAAACATGTTAAGCATCTGGCTTATTGCTATATATACACACAATACTGCTCAAAAGTTTGAGGTCTGAAAGTTTTTTTTTGTTTTTGAGAGAAGTCTCTTATTCTCACCAAGGCTGGATTTATTTGATCAAAAATACAAAACTGTAATATTGTTTAGCAAAACAGACAGCAATACTGATGTGATGAGGTCACAGATGTGTGCTTGTAGAGTATTTTACAATTGAATAGAGAGTTCAGAAAAGCAGCATTTATTTAGAATAGAAAGCTTTTGTAACATTATAAATGCCTTTACTGTCACTTTTGATCAATTTGATGCATCTTTGCTGAATAAAAGTACCATATTTAAAAAAAAAACTGCTGATCCAAACATTTACAGTAGTGTGTAATGGTTCAAGATTAATCTGAAAATAACCTTAATATCAAAAAAGTGATATATCATCACTGTGATTTCGGTGATACTCCATGATCTTAGTGTTAATGTTCTCTTTGGGATCATAGGTGTCCATCTGGATGAGACATGAGACATGTGACAAGGAAGCGATATCTTACAGTTGTCGGAGTTGCTGGAGATCCAGTGCTGGTAGCCCAGGAATTATTAGGCTCAGTATCCCAGATGGACGGGGACACTGGAGTGTAGTCAGGCCAACTCTGCTGGGGCTCTGAACTCTTGGGAACAGTCATGCCTCTGAAAACTAAGACAGAGAATAACCACAATATTTGATACATTGAATGCAATTTTATTTTAAAATTTTGCATTTTATTTAACATTTTGTATACCTCCAGAAAGATTAAGTGGGTTGTTGGGTCCAAAAGCAGAGAAAGCATTAACCGGTCCAAAACTGGGGCTGCTGGTGGTGTCTATTGGGCTCCACAGTCCAGAGCTAAAAGATTATAAATCTTTTTATAAATCTTTTTCACAATTATATACTTGTAAAACAGACGAGAAAGAAGGTTAAATGATGTTTCATTATGAAGCCACTGCACCTGTCAGATCCATCACTCTCCACTGATGTCATGTGAGATAGTGTTACCTTCCCCAGACTGTCAGCTTTACTAGCTGAGCCACTGCCACCTGTAAACACAACAGAACACCACTTGTATAACATTTCAAGTGCAAATCTGTGGCAAGGGGCACTTTAAAAATAAATATCAGTGTTTAAATATTGATGATCAGTAATGTGACCTCAAATTTCCTGTTTATGCACCACTACAAGTTGATCCATGTTCAACATCATCTTTACATTTAACATGCAAACTCACCAGGGCTTTTGTCATAGCCAGCAGCTACAGCTGCAAAAGTTGGATTTCCATTTTGACCAGGCAGAGAGGCCGACTTGGTGAGCTTATTCCCTGGAGCCTTCTTCAAATTAGCCTCGCTATAAAAATATACAAGAAAAACAATGTCACTCATGGATTTCCTGCACAAACTTGATAAAACCAGAAAATGCCTTGATGCTAATAACCCAAATGCAGGTTCTATAACATTTAGCCACACTGTCCAATCACCAGTGACTTAAGAAAATTTACTGGCCGAAAATGCTTTTTAATGGCTATGAAACTGTATGTGAATTATTTCATTTAAAAAAAAAAATACTTTGGGGAAACACACTTATTTGCAATTATCAATAAAAAATAATATTTATTATTATTAATAATAATAATAATAATCATTATTAATAATACTATTTTATTTATCTACTATAGTTAATACATTAATAAAGAAATACACAAAAAGATCTCTAATACTACTGAATTTTAAAAGTACTTTGTGATAATAATAATGATTATTATTTTTATTTATTTTTTTATATAACAACAGTACAATTACAATTCTAACATTTATTATTGTTTTCTCTTTCATTTCAAATGTTAAACCTTTGCTTTTACTTTGGCAAAAACAACAGGGAAACATTTTGAAATGCCTCTCTTTTGACAGATTTATAATAATAATAATAATAATAATAATAATAATAATAATAATTCATTACATTTATATAGCGCTTTTCAAGGCACTCAAAGCGCTTTTACAATGTGAGGGGGGGATCTCTTCAACCACCACCAGTGTGCAGCATCCACCTGGATGATGCGACGGCAGCCATACTGCGCCAGAACGCCCACCACACACCAGCTTATTGGTGGAGAAGAGACAGAGTAATGAAGCCAATCAGTGTATGGGGATGGTTAGGAGACCATGATGTTCAGAGGCCAATGGACAAATTTGGCCAGGATGCCGGAGTTACACCCCTACTCTTTTTCGAAAGAAATCCTGGGATTTTTAATGACGCCAGAGAGTCAGGACCTCGGTTTAACGTCTCATCCGAAAGATGGTGCTTTTTACAGTATAGTGTCCCTGTCAATATACTGGGGCATTAGGACCCACACAGACCACAGGGTGAGCACCCCCTGCTGGCCTCACTAACACCTCTTCCAGCAGCAACCTAGTTTTTCCCAGGAGGTCTCCCATCCAGGTACCGACCCGGCTCAACCCTGCTTAGCTTCAGTGGGCAACCGGTCTTGGGCTACAGGGTGATATGGCTTTTTAAAAAAAGTCCAATTTGGCATTTGGAAATAGCTCAAGAGCGTGAATTTCCCATCTCTTATTAGCTGTTGAACTTTGTCAAACTGCTATTGGTCCATGATGTTTACATAATAGGTGGATGTGCTCTGGGGCTCCACTTTATATGACATAAAATGTATTCTTTATAGCGAAGTTGTGAATGCACTGGAAAGATACTGTATAGTTGAAAGAGAAGTTGAACTTTGCGCTTTTTTGTTTAATACTGTAAAGTAGTTTTGAAGCCATTTTATTGAAGCACTATATATAAATAAACAAGACTTGACTGGAGCTGGTGAAAATATATTCACATCCCTATGATCAGATGCTTTCCTAACTGCTCTTTTCTCACTGCTGTCATTATTGTGGTGTGTTTGTTGTATTATTGAGAGGATTGCGTGCAGCACATATTACAATATTCATCTAAGCACAGCTCCCAGCAGAGTGGCGCATGGCAATGCAGACATATCCTACCTCTTCACTATCAGTATTGGGGCCTAGTGACACAGAAATCACACGTCACCTTCAGTGACAGAGCTCTGAACAAACCTGGATTTTTCCACTTGATTCTCCTTCTTTGTGGTTGGTTGTTTCTTGGTTTTTGGTTTAATTTGGGAGGGAGTAATTTCTTCTCTTTCTTTTCCATTGTCCACTGACACCGATTTTCCTTTCACCTTCACTGGCTCCTGGTTTATAAGACAAATTGTAGTTAAAGAGTGCATTTAGAATGTACATTTTTGAGCAAGTTTGTTTTGGGATTTGCTCTGGTAGGTCTAGCATGTTTCACATGTATATACCTCTTTAATATTGGCCTCCATGTCTGGGTTAGAGGTCTCTGTGGTAGTAGAAGAGCTGTCATCATTGTCTGCCAGTGGCTCTTTTAAATCTTCTCCTTGAGTCTTTCCCTTTGTTTTCTTCTCTTTCTCCTCTTTCTTTTTAAGAGCTTTTGTTTTATTCTTCACTTTCCCTTTTGATTCAAGCACTGAAAAACATATGTAAATTAAATTATATTGTGCATTTCGCAATTTACACTGACCTCTGGGAAAAACACCTGGCATGATAAATTAATATATATTGTTATATTGTTTTATATTACCTTTGTTTTGTGAAGACTGTAGTGAATTGTGTTCTGAAGACACATTAATGGCAGGAGACTCAGGCCTGTCGAGGTCTTTATCCATGGCTGCCAGGAGTCGGTTGTAATCCTGTTCCTCTGCACTGTTGGCCCTTGTGCTGTTGGACTGTGAGGGTCCTGAGCTCGGGAGGTCCTCCAAGAGGCCTGAGCCCTGCTGCTGCTGTTTGGAACTCCGGGCCTTTCGATTAGTCAGCTGGCTGAGTCCTTGGCCACTATCTTTATTAAGCGGAAAGCTGGAGGACGGTTGCATAGATCCAGAGCGGCCTGAACCAGATCTGGGCTTGCTGTCTGGCAGAACACCGTTGCTGTTGGAACTGGAGTGTGGACCACCCTGCCGACCCCCAGCCCGCCCGCCAATGCTTGACCCGTACATTCCTCTTGTCGAGTTCTGGTTCGAGTCGGCAAAATCATTCAAGCTGCAACAGATTAAATGCATTTTGTAAAACATCTTACATAAAATGTGACTCAAATAAGAATTATCACTTCTTTATAAATTGAGGACATAAAGAAATATCACTTCTTTATAAATTATTTATTAAAGTAATTAATAAAATTTAAAAAAAAAATCCTCACTCACTTAGCATCACTTTGAATTCGTACAATTTCCCTGAGATCAAATGGTTTTCCAGTCTCCATAGGAGAGTTGGATTCTACGGACAGCCGTCGTTTGAAAGGCTCCCATATTCCCTGGGCCTCCAGATAGGCAGTAGCAATGACCAGCAGAAACATGGAGCTAGAGAAATATCAGACTGTTAATCATCCACAGAAAGAAAGACAAGTATGTTATTAATCTCACATCTTTAAAACATAGCAATATACATTAAAAAGAATGTATTTTTACACAATTACACAATTTACATAAATCTATAGAAAAAATTTCTTTAAAGGGGTCATGAACTGCCTTTGTTTTTTTATTTTGTACTGTTCTCTGAGGTCTACTTATAATGTTATCAAGACTTTCACATAAAAAACATCATAATTTTGAAGTAATAGGCTATTTTCTCTCCTGTTTTGAACCCCCTCATTAGAATGCTCTGTTTGAATAGGCGTGGCAGATTGTAGACTCTAAAGTAAACGCTCACTGCTATGATTGGCTAACAGTTGTGTATGTTTGACAGTAGAGGTCGACCGATATGGGTTTTTCTCTGGCCGATGCCGATGCCGATATTTAGAAATCAGGGCAGCCGATGGCCGATATATGATGCCGATTT